>JABFPB010002518.1:0-19901 GCA_022817645.1 Ceratoteleas bidentatus
TGTTAAATTCAAACTTCGAATATCAAGTATATATGCTTGAAAACCTGGTTTAAAATTCAACTTCTTTTTTTACAGTGAACGGAGCCGAAAGTTCATTAAACGTTTGTCGAACGTTTAGCTGAACGTTGTCTGCAGGTTTCTTAAATGTTCCAAACTGTCTATAAATATTCAAGGAACTGACTATTCCGGCTGTTCTGAACATTTCTCTAAACGTTGTCTCAACGACGTTAAACGTTTCACTAACGTTGAAATAACTTATTTCTAATAATTTTTTTAATGATTAAAGGTTTCCTGAACGTTTTTAGAACGTTGGGAAACGTTTACTCTATTAAAAAAAGATATCACTCGGAATCGAACTCAAGCCTCCAAAGTGCCAAGAGGACGCCCTAACACTGAGCCACGAGACCTATATGTAAACAAGTCTTTTTTGTTGATATCTCCCAGCATACGTTTTCACAAACATTTAGAGAACCTACGACGGCCGGACAGTAATCGGTTCCGGGAACGTTTATAGACCATTTGGAACGTTTAAGAAACCTGTTGACAACGTTCAGCTAAACGTTCGCCAAACGTTTATTGAACTTTCGGCTCTGTTAGTGTATCTGCTGAATTAACATCTCTCATGAGGCAAAACAACACGTAACCTAACTTTAACTTAATTTCGATGTTAAATCAGCAGATACTCAATGTTCATCGATGTTTTTCAGGATTCGTTGGCAAAATATTTTCACATTCTCACAATCAAACGACCTCCCGAGAAAATATTAAGAAAAATTTCTACTTGAGACAATCGGATTCCACTTGTCACAATCAGATATTTTTGCACAAATTAATCTTTCTGTGCTCAATTAACCCACTCCAACCGATATCGAAAACTCGCGACCTGATTGACGACTGGCCGTAAATAACTGAAAAATTTCTAAACAAGCCGGCCCAGCTCATTACGTTATTAATTAAGCCGGCTTTGCGTCACTTAGAGGACGCGCTCTAATTTCGATAAAGCGCAAAGGCGAAGTTGTGCTCATAAATTGTGCTGTGCGTCCCAAATAGCCGCGTATATCATCGTCGTGGTAGTCGTCGCGCACGTCTCGCCGAACCTTCGCGAGGTCTGTTTGCGCGGGCGCGTTGAAAATGTTTTGAAAGGCTTGTTTGTGGATACGGCGTCGCGATAGTTCGCGCCGTAAAGGACACTCGATGTGGGCGTCTCGGTCGCCAACGAGAACGCCGCCGCCGAAGTGCTCGACAAATCCGTCGAAACCGATGCAAATGTCGCGAAACTCGCGCGCCGTTCCGTCGCCCAATGTCGCCGCCGCAGACATTGTCTCGCGACGCGTTTCTTGGACGCCGCCATACACCAACGTAGCGCAGCTATTGCCCGGCACATCGGGCTTGGCGTGGCTTCATTACGTCCGTAGCAAATCGCAATCTACGAGCAATCAGCTTCTATCGTAAAGAAGACGAGGCACGTAACGTTCCAGCTTTTTGCGCCGCCGCTGGCAGCCTCCCCCGCGCCCGCGACGTCCCGAGCGGCGCTCCGGTCGCCGCTTCTTCTGCGCCCTTTTCCTCGGCGAGCGGCAAATCGAGCGGGTCTTTTTGTCAATAATTTTGCAGAACGGAAAAATCCGCGCGCGAATGGAATTGCTTCGCAATCTTATTAAACATTTCGGAATTTCAATAGCTTCTTGCGCCGAGGAAAAACGTCCGGAAAGTAAGACCCTTTTTGCGGCGAGTTTCGCGTAACGCAATTTTCAGCAAGTCGATTTCGTTTTACATGCATTGTGCGCCCCGCGCGCAAGAATGGCCGGGAAAGAAAAACGAAAGAGGAACGCGACGAGCGAGAGGGAGAGAGAGAGGAGAAAAAAGCTATTAGTATTCGTGAGATTGGTTAGTTCCCGATGAACGTGCCTGAATAGAGCTCCCGCGGCTGAAAATCTGGCAGCTGTTGATTCTCGGATTGCGCGCGAAAAGAAACTCGAACTGTGCAGCTTTTCGGAACTTCAGCTGCGCTCGGGAAATAGCTTTGTATAAATAGCGAAATGTTTCCTTTCTAAACAATTAACGCTTTACGGTTCATTTGGGCGCGCGCTTCGGCTACGAATTTCGTAACGCGCAATCTAAGCGGCGCGCTCGTTCGAGCCGTTCGGTTAACGAAACGCGACGTCGCCGGCAACAACGTCGCCGGTGCGCGACTTTACGGCCGTCACAAAACAATGATCGTCGCGCGCCCGATTTGTATGCGAGCGCGCGATTTCAATTGTAAATTGATTATTTATGTTTTCTGCCGGGCAAATCGTTATTCAAACCTAATTTCGTTTGGCGCGTTTCCCAACCATTTTTCCGCGGCGCTCTCTGCAATTTAGATGCTATCGTTTTTCTGCGCCATCCGCGTGCCCACTCGAGCATTTATACCGACGAGCCCGGGATGCATAATGCAAGTCCAGGCGGCGTGGCGAGGCGCTCTTTCGCGGCAGGCCACATAATGTTTACCTTCTTTTTACGTCTAAGCCAGACGCGACAGTTGTTACAACAAGTGCGACAATAAACGCCGCCGCGCAAACGGAAACCATCGCCGTCATTTTTTCAACGTCTCGCGGCAATCCGGATATCACGGGCGCGCGGCTCTTTTTCTGCCGATCGGCATTCTTTCGGCGACATTATCGTTTCGAGGTACGCGCTCTTAATTTATTAACTGCGTTTGAATATATATATATACGCATCCTAAATATTCAAGTCACGTGACCGTGATGGGTTTTGCAAGAGGTTAAACGAAAAGATTTCGGAAAATATTCTCGAAAAGTCGGTGTTTTTTAAAATTATTAATAATGGAACAACAAAATTATGGGAATAAATAAAAAAATGATTAATTCAAACCGATTGTGCAGTGTGAAAAATGGCACCTCCGGGGTCTCTGTTTTTCTGCTGTCAGTAATATAAACTTTACATTAATTAATTAATTGCAATTAATTATCATCCCAAGATTGCATCAAATTCATTACGGTAACTCGACCATCACAACTTCAGTGTTCATGTTACTTCCATCTTCGCGTAATTCCCTCGCAATCATTCCATTATTTTACCATATTCATTTAATGAACTGCATACCATTATTTCCCGTACCCACCGTCTTTCGTCACCCACCAACAACCGAAACCCGAGAGTTCGCAATGCTCTTCACAAACAAACGAAACGAATCGTCAGCCGAGAAACAAAAATCGCGATCCAAACGAACCTTTTCACGAATGCCAAGCGGCGACTCGTATCAGTACGTTTCGTTGCAATAATGACTATAACTTTGCGGCGTTGAGCAACGTTACGTTAAATCGGCGAACGTCGCAATTTCGCGGCGCGTAATTTACTTAAGTTATGCCATTGGCGGCGCTTTCGAAATCGTTGTCAATTTCGTCATGCGCGAGACTAATCGTCGTGAATTCAAAAAGTTATCTGCCGCGCGCGCAAAGCAGTACGCCGTTTCACGATCTTAGGCGGAATGAAAAGCGTATGACAGACGCGTTATGAGAACTTCCATATTCCCACGAGACGCGGCACTGTTGCAAAATTACGTGTTGCTCGTCGAGAAAAAAAGAGCCGACGTGACGTCCTTGCAAGGCTTGTGTGATTTAGGTTTTTGAACGTTTTGAGCGTCGTGTATCTGGCAAAGATCAGACCGGTGCGTCGCGCGCAACTGCGAAAACGGAACCAACCGACGAGGGTGCCGAGACATAAATAAAAAGAATCATAACGCGTCATAACGCTGCTCGCATTAATTAAATGATATTTACGAGGCAAAACGCGAACAGCGGTAAATCAAATTGCGATTTTGCCAAAAGTGGCCCGCGATGCTCATTAGGGTACAAATAAGGGAATTTACTCACCAGCGAGTCCACCTCCGGATCCGCAATGTAGTAAGGCTTCTCTTGTCTGATCTGGAACACAAGCGAACGAGACACTTTAATAATTAGAAGCACCGGCAGTAATTGCGGTATTAAAGGTATATGCGGTGCGCGATGTTATCGCGACGCGCGACCCCTCTTTCGCTAAGCGATTTCCTTCGCGTGCTCCCTTTTAATTGGAGCACCCCGCCCGGCCGCCCCATTAAAATCCTTATGTTACGTGTAGCAACAAAATCATCGAACAACGTAATCGCGTTGGCCAATGCGCCGCGTTGCGACACGGAAAAGCGCAATATTCGGCCTAATTGACGGTAATTTCGCTTTTCCGTTTCGTCGATTTTTCTCGCATTCCCGTCGAACGGAATTGTCGTGCACGAATTTGCGGCATTTGTACTAATAATTGTGGTTTGTGCAATTTTCATGCTAATGGCACGGTCTTGCGGGCTTGATTGTATGTATTTAGCAAATTGGCTCGGGAGAACGAGATAAGACGTCTGGGCCGTGTCTCGCATTCAATCTGCCGGGTTTTTCATCGCACGCTAGCGTGACTATTGCATAACTCATTGTCCGACATTTCCCACGCTCTTTTCCGCGAATTTCACGCCTGCTTCTTCGTTCATTCATTACGACTGACGGTTTCGCGGAACCTTCCGAGAAGGTTAAGAGACTTTTCTTAATGAAGCACGTGGGATCCCGAGGCGCGCGAAAATAATGCTAGGTTCACTGGGTCATAAACGAAGTTCAATGATAAGTTAAATTCGTCGGAAAAACGTAGCCTAAAGGTTTTCAACCCGAAAGTGGCGGGCGATTGTCAAAATTGCGGCGGATCTAGCTGGGAAGACGCCGTTCAATTCCCAGTTAACGCCCTGCTATTTTCGGTTTGGTTAACTTGCATCGAATTTATGTATCGCAGAGTCGGTTTTAATAATAAGTTGTTCTAAAAATTCCGCACGTTTGATACGCATAACCATATATACCCGCGGATGGACTTTTAAATATTTATACAGTGTTTCGTACACTTGCCCATAAATATTAAATTATTCTTCAAGTGTAACCGTACATAGCAACTCGGAGGCACTGGATGGAGATGCAAAAACGGTACATAAAAATGGAATAAATCATACATGAATTTTGGAATTGCACATACACTTAAGCTCATCCAATTTTCTAGACGATACCTGGCGTTTCATTTTTACCCTAGGCACTACATCATGCGCGCACTTCGCGCTGAAAGTGCCATTTTCAATTGAACGTGCCTTCAAAGTGAACGGCTGTAAATTATCCACGCGATCTGCCGATGAAACAAAACGATTCGCCATAACAATGTGGCTGTAATCGACTTTCTAAGCGTACTACAACATTAGAAAAGTTAATTTCTGGCTGATAACGGCGCCCCAGGTATTGCTAGTTACGATTTCGTTATCGCGGCTTACACCGAAGAAAGCAGTCGTACAGAAACAACTACGTGATCCACCGATACCGCCGGTCATTTAGCCTAATGTTCAGGTAACGTATCTTGCCGCGCGCATTTTTATCAGAGAGATTCCAGTTCCTGCAAAACATAAATTAAAAATCACTTAGCCTTATAATTAGCCAGTAGCTGTTGGCTCGTTTAAATTAAGACTGCAAATAAAAACCGGCCTTTACGTTCAACCATCATATCAATTAATTATGTTGAACGGTCGGTTTCGCGGTCGAAAATCGGTATAAAGGCCATGCCGATCAAAATACCGCCGATTGCGCGACGACTCGGATTTATCAGAAATTCGCGAAAAGCGGTCGGCGTTACGTAACAGCGATGAATCAGCCGGTCCCGATAAGTATCTGGCGCGATAAACCGGCGATAAAACGGGACCCGGGTGGGGCGCGACGGCGACACCTTTCTCCGGAGATAATCGCTCAAAGGAGGCGCACGCGATTCGAGACGATCGCGAGGAAATAAAAGCGCGCGTCGGAATGCGGCGCGTCCGAAGTTTCACCGAACGGGAGCAAAAGAAGCCGGCTGATTCGCAGGCCGCGTCGCGCATGCGCGGTGCAGCGCCGAAAACGCCGCCAGGTGGCGACACCTGAGCCCCGAGGGCGGTGTATAGTAATGAAGGTGTCTTCGCGCACAAAAATACTGTCAACTGTACGTAGGAGACTAGTTTCTTGCGGGCCCCGTTCGCCAGTCCGCTCCACGTTTTTCGATAGGCCCCGGACGCTCGACACTAGCGCCGCACACGCGGACGAGAATTACAAATTGTAAATACCCGGCCGTTTCTGGCGAAGACTTATGCCGCGTTTGCGCATTTATTGCGTTAGAAAGAGTGGCCTTTTTGCCGCATGTTTACGCGCAGAAGGTTCGATCTTAATCGTTTTGCGCCGACGGAATCGCCAATTGTCAGAGGACGAGCATTTGTCGCCCAGCGAAGAGTGAAATGACTTTTGCATCACACGACGTTTGCGGAATTGTAATTTTGATGCCAAGAAAAAAGTTGTGCTGAGTGGATGAAGAATAAATTATTGATTGGGAAGAAGCGATTCTGTCGTTTAAGGGAAAGTGATCATTTCGGTTGTGACACTTGTAATTACGAATTGATAGAGTTTCCGAGGAACTTTTTCTTAGGGAATTATTCATTTGAGTTTAGTGGAACGAAATGGGGTGGAGGTTCGATGATGACTTTCAAAAGGAGGGATCTGGCTACCACGAAAAAATGATTTAATTTTCGAATGTAGATTATTGATTGGGCATCGGGGAACGGAAGGAGTCGATGGTCTATGATTAATAAAAAAGTCGTACAATGAAAATTTTAGCGCTTGCCAAATGAGTTTAATGCACTTTAACGATTAAATTTTTGATGGAAAAGTTTTGGCTGCATAATTTAGGTCGACTGTTCAATATACTGACGTTGGTGACTAAGGATTATCGCGGAGTGAACCTTTTATTAGAGTACATAACCTCACAAAAAAGACTAGAATGAAACTGACAATTCTGATTGCATAAATTCGAAAATCGTTTTGTTATTATTAATTAAACCTTTTTTTAGCACACAAAGTATTACTCATATTCAACAATTTTCACGTCAAATTGCATGTAACGTTCCACATTTCAACACATTTTCAGCATACTCAATTTCAAGGTCAAGAAATGCATATTTCTTTTTAATTTAAATACATTTACAATTCAATGCAGTAAAATCAACTACGTCAACACTACTTTAAATTACGCTGTAGTGAACACTGTAATTTAAAAACTAAAACAAACAAACATCGTTAAACAAATAAAAGTTTCGTTTGGCTTGCAAAACAATTAGCATGATCGAGGCAGCGTAACTGAATGCCCAACAACCAATCAACTTCAAACGCCCCCTCGTTCCCCTGGAACAATGATGTTATTAATTTGTAACTCGACATTACCGAGCATTAAAATTAATTCTAATTTGCTGGATCGAAATTATCGATACGTAACAAAAATAAAGCTTTCAAGGTACCCTGTAAACATAGTAACACGCCGTTGAAAATAATAACGATGATTTTCGTTTCATGTTTAAAAGCACACTTCGGTTTCGTGCAAACGAAAGACAGTACTGCGAGCCGGAATTAAATGTAATGTAATATTGTCAGAGTTGAAGAGATCGGTTTTTAATTGACTCGGAATACATGCAATTTTGAGACCTTGCAATCCCGTTCCGATAGATGCCAGGCCTAGAAGCTAAAACAATTCATGTGATTCCACAAATAACCGGTTATTTCGCTTAAAATACACGTTGCCGCGGAATAGTCTGTGTTTACACAGATTATTGATTCTAGAAATGCGAGAATCAACGTTATCGTATCTGCCGCGACGATAACGATCGATTACAAGGCACTTTCCACCGAAACGCCGATCTTCGGGTTGCGGAAAAAATTCGCGCGATCCGCGATGAAAAAGCGCCCCAGTGCCGCTTTATTTGGCAATTCGCCTACCAAAATAAACGCCGACCGTTGAGCGCGCGACGCAATAATATTCCGGAAAACGCTTTTCCGCGTGTACTCGCGCGCTGTCTGGTATGCGGCGAATGACTTCGGTTATGGTTTCGCGGTGCGAACGATCCTGTCGAAAGATATACGCGGAGGCCGCAGTCAACATTGCTATCTTGATGGTAACAGTTTGATGGCGTACCATGAAATTCTTTTATGCTCCCTCTAAAACGCTAATCTTCGTTTATCTCGGCTAAATGGACGTTAATGAGGGCTTTTAAAAAAGCGACGCTTAAGTTGTAGTCGGGCCGAAATTTTGGGAACGGCGACTTCGGAATTGAGATTGTCATCTTCTGACCTGAAATCGGTCGCCGCGGATCCGGGAGGTGCCAACTTTATGACTACCGTAGGCCAACTTTCGCTTTCCCTCGACCTTTCAACGTTCGACCGTCATAAACGCTGATTTTCACGGCTAAATAGATTATTTTCTGGACTACTTGTTCTCAAACAACGGCCAACTTCATTTGACGGAGCTCAATTTGTGCAGTTTATTGCGCCTCAGTCGTAAAGGGGTCGAATTGAGCGAACAAAGTGTCCACGATGCGCCGACCCCTTAAATGCACCGTGACACATTTTTGCACGTTTCCGAACGACACAATAAATTCGGGGAAATGCCTGTTTAATTAGCGTCGTATTTCGTGCACCTGCGCGATAACACGTCGTCGGACATTTTAAATTCAAATTACAAACGCACGCACCAATTTCGACGCTCGAACTTCCGGACGAATGTGACGTGTAAACACTAAATGTGATTCACAAATGAATGCCGTCGCTCGTAAGCGTTGTCATTAAGAAAAAATGTTTACGAATAACTTTTTCATTCCCCGTAGATTTCATCACTTTCCTTCGATCGCGCAAAATGTAATTACATTCCACCGCTCCTTCGATTCGCGAAAATTATTCGCAACAAGCAATTTCGCCGCGATTACATTTATTTCGCCGTCATCGCGAGGAGAGGCCGGGAATTTTGACGCTCGTTGACAGAAACTTTCTATCGTTGGGCCGCGCTGATAGAGTAAACAACAAAATCAAGCGAGCGCCTCGGCTTTTTCAGCGATTGCCGCTCATTTAATTTAATTAGCACGTTACACGGCAACGGCGTCTGGGAGCGCCGCGTAAAAACACAATTTCACTAATCCAATTTTTCCCGCGGATGCCGGTTTTAGATTACCTTTGACAGGCGGGGCTTAAGTGCAATACTTGACACGAGATGTTACCATGACACTTTGATCGAAAGAACCGGTCTTACCGCGCCGCATTATGAGCTTCCGCGTCGTGATTAAACATGCGCGATCCTCGTCTTCGGGAGCGTCTGTCCTCGTCGCACTCGCCTACGCATCTCGTTTGTTAATTGACTTCGGATCACAATTAAAAGCCGCGGGCGCCGATCGCGCAGCATCCGGTTTCTGTAATGGCTCGCGCGATTCCCTTTCTGCGGCAATATCGGCTTAACGGCGCGGCCCCGTGGGACCGATCTAATCGACCTTAATTAAGGAAAACCGACGAAAATCGTTAGCGCTGTGGGAATCGCGGACGAAATTCGGATTGCGGCGTCGATCGCCGTCGCTCGGCGACTCGCATCTGCGGGATTAAGTACGATTATGTGGGCATAATGCGACAGGTCGGCGCTCGAAAAAGATATCCCTGGCAGGATCGCCCCGTTATCGCGATTATGATAATCCGGATTTATGCTTGTTTAAGTTTCTTTCCGGCCTCGGAACGCTTTCAATCCCCTTTTGGTCCTCGACTCCGCAGCACCGCAAAGGCACAGCAGCCGATCGCTATCGCCGCAAAGATCGGCAGGGCCCAACTTACGCGACGCGCCGGTCTACGCGGCGCTCCGACATCACGACTCTAATAGACCATTGTGTGTCCCCGTCGCGTATATTTTGTCATACATTTAAATGCCGTTGCGCCCCCTTGACGCGATAACACTGATCAATCAGCTGGTGGCTAAGGTGTCGAAATGTGCCACGATTTTTCTCGTCGCGTTAAATGCGTTTGCATAACATTTACATTCATTTCGCATGAATGTATAATAATGGCGGAGAAACGATTTTTAGTAATACGAAAATTGTGAATTACGTTATCTAAATGAAAATGTCAAACCGGATTAAGCGGCATTTTATTTCGTCAAATTTTTGCGCCGCGCCGCACACTTTTTGCCGCCGTTTGTTTCGTTCGAATTATTTTAATTCCGTCGGCGAGCGCGATTTTTCGGTCCGAGTGCTATTATGCATGGCTGGGACCGGATTCAAACGGACATGTTCGACATAACTTATTGTAATTTATGTTGTGCGGAACAATTTTAATTTTAAAATACTGGAAAACGCTTGTTAATGATAAACAATTTTGTACGAAATGTATTCGTTTTCGCGAGGTATTAAGAATGATGCAAATGATAATCGAACGCGTGTAGTGATTAAATTTCCGGTTTTTCAATAAACAATAATCGAGGTATATTACATTATTATTATTATTGATAATTAGGCTGCTGTTCGAGGAGTGTTGTTAATTCAATATTACACTTTCGAAATGCGCCGAGAAATTGCAAATAAATTATTACACTTAACCTTATCTTGAAACTCAATGAAACTCTTTCTTCGCAGAATAATTTTATAACTACTTAAATAAAATATTTTCCAAAATTCAAGCTGGTCAATGAAAAAATCAAACTTTTTCCCAAAGAAACCCCAGGATTTTTACCAGGGGGGGGCAAGTCGAAAATTCAAACATGTTTCCCGGACCAGAAAAGTGGCCGTAAAGTTAATTAACGAGCAAAGAATCTGTCCGAACTTGCTGATTGCTCAATAAACCGATCAACGGGAGTAAATATTCCCTAAAGTGAAAATTTATGCCTCCATAATGGGTCGGCGAGACAATGGTTTGACTTACGTCTGTTCGCTAAAATTCCAAAGATATTATCCGTCGCTGCATGGAGCGCTTGTATAATTTTTTGTCCCGAGTCATTCAGCGCGGCGTCTGGTATTTCGGAAATATTGTAAAGTCACGGTCCGTCCCGTAAGAGACGTGGATCCTGAAAGAAAAAGGCAGGTAGCGCGCGTGCGCACTGTCGTGGGCATTAGTCAGCCCGTCAGTGCGGTCCAACGTTTTACGAGGGTTTAATGCCCCCGAGGTGCATTCTAATTGCACCAATAAATCCCAACGAGGCACCACCGGGGTACGAGCCTTTTCTTTTCAACTTTTGTGCGAGGCCCCACGACAGACAGAGACGCCCGGCATCGCCCACGCTGCGCGCCTTTTCGTCAAAATGACAGTTTCGCGTTAATGGCGCTCACATTTTTTGACAGATTACATCAAGGTCAGACTAAACTGAGGACCTCTCGGCAGGCGCGGTTCAACTTTATGAAAATAACTTTCGAGGTCACGCGCTTCTGGTGTGTCATCGTTTCATAGAAAACTCATTTCTTCGCCGGGGTTCCGGGCGAGATTAATTTATCTGTGGGTTGATCGTCCGTCGATTCCGGCGAACTCGAAGCCAGAGTGTTTATGTTTGGCCGAAATATAATGTGGGAACATTTTGAGGGGCAGATTGTCTGATTGAAAATAGAGAAAGCGAGAATTAGGGTCTCGGAGAGAATTTCAATGTCGATACTGAACCAGCTTGAAGTTAATTATTCAAATTGATTGCAAATATTTTCAAAAGCGTCAGGATTAGAGCACCTTTGCGACTTAGAAGAAGAAGACGCTATGGGAGTACATAAATCAATGCGATGTTCATTTAAAAAATGACAACGCTGATGGAGAAAAGTTGCGTGAATGAAGTGGAGAATTTTTTCCGCCGACGTGGACGTTTTCTCATGATTCAAGTGCCGTGCGGAAAAAGAGAGAAGGCGGCAGGAATGAGAGGAAACGCTGCTCATTTTGTGCCATTGTAAATTGATCCGTTCAATGGATCCACCATTTATTCCGCCGTAGGCTGTCGGACCACTCTCGACGGGGCACCGTGGAACTGCCGTGGTACCCGAGTGTCTCAATGCAACGTGGCACACGTGGTATCCCGCTGTGTCTTAACGCTTTCCATTGTCCTGCGATCCCTCCTTTTTTTTCTTTCGAACTAACTGAAACGCGTCCCACTTTTCGCCACGCATTGAAATCGACTTGCCCGCCAAAAGAGCAGCGCGCCATTTTCAAAGCGGCCGTTTCACGGCAATTTGTTGTTTCCGATAAGCGAGCTGCGAAAAAATAAAACGTTTCGGGAAAAACCGATCTCGCTTCACTGGGAATCGGAGTGATTCAGTTTTTTTATAGCCCAAATATTTTTCGTCGGAGATATCTTATCAGGCCGAATACTGTATACCCAGCGGAGATTTGGATGTATCTCGAGACAAATGTAAACGAGGCAAAGAATGTAAAGCGGCCGGTGCAGTATAATTTCGAGTATGACTGGTTTAGATTGAAAAGCAGCGAGATGCGTGGAATCGGAATTTTATGGATTCGCGTGATATCACGGGAGTTTATTATAATGTCGACGGAAAATTGAATTTCGAGACACGTATCTGGCGAAAAAGCAGCGAGACGTCACGTGCTGCGAATGCGCATGCCCGGCGCGGAGAGATTTCGCGGCGACGCATGCGCAGTCGCAGAGGCCTGCGCGTCGCGAAATATGTAATGCGGAATAATCCGTGGCGCAGCATGCAGCCCCTTTCGTACCCACGTGGCGTCTTTATAAAGAGCCAGTGAGGGGGCTTGACGCCTCATCTGCAACCATAAAGCGGATTGTCACTTGCTTATCTAACCCGTTTCGAGCGCTAAGCGCAACAAGCTCGTACTGCGGTGATTTATAAATTTTACAAACACGACTAATGTTCCCCGGAAATAAAATTTTTATGCCGGCAAATAAAATTTACAGGGCAAATAAACGCGACCCGCTGCGTGCCCGGCTGCCTCGACTTTTAGTGGCACCATTTGTTATAAATTTTATTGTAATTGGTTTATTTCGGCCAAGAATTTACACAGGTCAGCGTTTTGGATTACATTTCAATTAAAGGGCTTGATGCTAATTTCACACTGTACGTTTCAATCGGAGAATTGATCTTTTTACCTGTAATTACTTCGTTGCAAATTAATTCCTATTGGATTTCAAAATGAGAAATAACTGAAGCCGATTAACAGTATAAAAAATATAGATACTGCTTCCATTGAATGTATATTAGCCGATAGTCAATGACTTATTTTGCTACAATGCTTGTACTTTCGATATCATAAATGCATTCGATTCATTTTTTTTTTTTTTATTTATCTTTTATGCTAAACACGTAATTATTCCCAACCGATTGGAGTTACAACATTTCAGTGACTACTAAAATGGCCATATCTCCAGCGGAACGTCACACAAGAAAAAATCGCGCGTACAATGTGATTACAACAGGATCAAGTGGTTTGAAAGTCAACAGCCAGTCCGTTTGAAAACATTTCCTTCGACCCAACGCAATGCAGCCTTAATGCGCTTAATGATAACGTCATCACTCTTTTGCAAACGTATCAAAAGCCAAAAGGGAATAAACGCAAGCCTCCATTTAATCCATTTGAAAAAAGTCAATAATTGAAGGTGTAACGCTTTGTCCATCGGCATGCAATGCGGTTCTCGGTGTGCGTTGCGCCGATAATGGGACATAAAAGCGGTCACGTACACTTTATTGTGCAGATAAATGGATTTCGATTGCAATATGCATTTTTACGACGCGGAATGAAGAAAGCCTCAAACTTGTCGGGCTTCGTGGCTCGTGTGACTGTCGGCGCGGATGAACATTTGTCCGGCAATTATAAAATGCCGAATTAATTAGCGTCGTGGACAATCGAACACCGACTGCAAGACAATGCGCTCGATGACCCAGCGATGACAAGTGGAATGCGTTATTAAAATAATTATCATAATATAAATCGGGAATTGAATGATCCATCGGCACAATGTCACGCGGATCCGATAAGATCGTGGCGCGAGTCGCATCGGCGATACGACTCGAGAGGATGTAATCGCGTCGAGTACACTGCAGCGAGGAAAAAAGTCGCCTTTGCGATATCATTTGTATACAGTGACTCGGCAAAAGCACATCAATCTAATTAGCGACTAAGACATTTCATTATCACCGCCTCATCCGCCACACCATATGACCCAATTTTCGTTTCGCAGAAAAAGAATCCGATAAAAAGATCGGGTCCCTTCGGAATAGCGAAACGATCGGATGGTCCCGAAAAATTTTCCACCGCGATTAGTCATTCTGACGAGAAGATTCTTGTCTTTTTGGGCGCTCGAATTATCTGTGGTGCCAACTAGATAATGGACGAAGTAGATAATTCGCGGGAGGAGAGGAAGTGGCTGAAAAAAGGCGCGGCAATTTTTGCGACGATGTTATTCCGTCGTCCAGCTGAGCGAATCGAGCGGTCGAAATGCTGGACGCAACGTGCACGTCGAGCGAACGGCCGTCGTATAATGACCATGAACATCAATATTAGATACGACGTAAAGGCGGCAGGTTGACATTTGTAATGAGCATAAAAAAGGCATTCGGCGTTATTGCGTAATAAAAGCGGTGTTATCGACGAATCGACAGGAAAGCCTGGACGCGATCGCGATAATTGCCGAAATAATTGCGCGCCCGTGTGTGTTCTTATTATCCGGCACTGGTGGTACGCGCGCGGCATTCCCGCGAAGATTAATTGCCGTTGAATATTGAAGTGATTTTAAAATTCGCTGATAATATGTATCGAAGCTTTGAATAATTTAGTGTCGTAATTGTGTGCATTAATGACGACATTTCGGCTGATTAATTCCCACACGAGTCGAGGAAGAAATTGCCACCCGACTCGCCGCTTATCGTTATCTCAGCGCAAACGTAGCCTGCAATCGCAGCTACTGTAATTTCATCGTTCCACGGCCCGAAAGATCTTTGCGTTCAATTCCACGGCGGAGGAATCCGGCGATACGGAAAATGAACAACCGCCGGCTATTCGAAAACTTTATCTGACATCTGCGATCGAGCCGATTATGATTCGGCAAAATGTATTTGACCACGTGTGTGGCGCCAAACAAATTAAAAAGCTAAATTATCGCGCGATACGATTTCTCGGAAACGCGCGGAGAAAATGTGTCGAGTTATTCGTGGGGCAATTGAACCGAGCTGTTTGTGAGGACGCGCTTTTTACAACCGATTAATTCGCGCGCCGTTATGTAACGCTGAAAACAGTAATCGCGAAATTTTTTAGCCGAACGCCCCCTTTTTTCGCGCCTCCGACCTCCTCGTCCCGAATCTTCGCCGTTTTTTCGCCCCCTTTTTCGTCTCGCGCGGAAAGTCCCGAGAGTCAGCAATTACCGGCGAATTCTCGTCGATCAATTAATTAACACCGCCGCGAAATAAATGTTAAATAATACATCAGCGGTGCTGCCATTTAAATGGCCAACACACGTCGAATCAAATGAAGACGCTAACTATTACGGCAATGAATGATTCATGCATAGTTTCCTGTGACTTAACTCGAGCGTCGACGCCGGACCCCGAGAGCAGCCGCCGACTCCGCCGAAATAATTTTCGCGCTCCTTTTGCTCGCGCGCGTTCTTTTGTTTTAATCGGTCCTCGCCTTTTTTCTCTCGCTCTCTCCCCCGTTTTTTGTTGTTGTCCGTTCTCTTTTTGCTTTTGCTTTTTGCCTCGTCTGTTCATTCAACCGCAGCAAGCTTAAACGTCAAGCGCAGCTGCATGACGCAGATAAACTTTGCGATATCGCTTGCGCATATCGAGCGACCGGTTTCGATTTTGTTAAAAATCAACAAGGACAACGTTAATGCTTTCTCGAAAGGCGATGCCATCCAACGAGAGTGAAAGAGAGAGAGTGACCGACGAGGACAAAGATCCGGCAAATGCTTGTTTCACGTGGCAAAGCAATTGACTTTGCCCATTTACATGTACTTTAACTACATATAATTTATTGAATTGTTATCGCGACTCGCGGCCAACTCTTTCCCGACTTTTTTCGGCTGCCCGCCTTTTTATCTAATATTCAAATTTCGTGCGTCGCGCTTTATCGGCTTTAATGACGTTTAATGCAACAATATTATATTAAGATAAGGACGACTTGCTCGCGGCAAACGAATGCGTTTTGCGTGTACGTAAATAAAGCCGCAACGGCGCGTTTTCAAGGTTCTAAATAGTTTCGCGGCATGGGTCCGTGTCTCGTATTACCGGCGTGTCCTTGAGCCGTGTATCTCGAGAGCCGGGACCGAAAGCCGAAAACGAGGGCCTCCTAATTCTTCTGCCTCGTTGAACGGAGCGTTGTACTAACGGGCATCGATGTCTTGCGCCTCTCTTTTCAAAACCGATGCATACACAAAACGACGGAAACTCGGTCGATCCGAGTGCGTGCCAGATTCTTAGATCCACGCGTACGAGACGAAATGCATGGGACCCGATTCGGTTCAGTTTTTCGACGTATTAATTGAGTCTGAGTATCGCACAGGGGAAACAGGTTTAGAGATTTTACGATTTCGTTTATTTATAACGGTCAATTTATCGGGAGCTCTTGGACTTAATGCACTGAAAGTCAAAACATTGAGTATGCAACTGCGACGAATTTATAAGTGGAACATTTATATCCAAGTTAAACATTAAAAATTGGGGTTTTCAGTTTGTTGCGAAGAAGTAGGTTGAGTTGTAACTTGTTATGTTAATGGAATGGTGATTCGAATGGTTTGAAATACAATTGTGAACAAATGTATTATTTTGTAAAAGAAGCCGAAGAATTGGAATTGGGAAAAAGGCGTTATGTTGTTTTGACCTATATATACTAGATCAGTATTTCTTCTGAAGTTATTATGACCGATTTTGACATCAAATTTCGTCTCCACCTTTCGGTCTGGAGATACATTCCTGCACGAAACTTACGTGACAGGTCATCAGAGGAAGCGAGGAATGTCCAAGAATTTCGATGAATCTGAGAGATCATGTCGAGAAGGGGCAAGCCAGTCGAGCGAATTTAATTATAGTAAGGTTTACGCACACAAACACGCGCATCCACGCTGCGTGCGTTTGATTTTTTTCCCTGATCCTTTTCCCGTTGGCCGTTGTTTAAATTTCGATGGACCAAAAGGCCGTTTGAAGTTAATAAGAAATTTTTTAACTTTACGACCGGAATTGCTTCGCGCCGATCGTTTAGTGCCGAAAAAAGACGAAAAAGGCGAAATAAAGAAAGAAAGATGTTCTCGCCTGCGCGCAGGTTTGATTAAAACGTCGAATTTAATCCGAGTTTATGACGAATCTTTATTTGTTGCATCCACGAGCAGTTTTTGTCCCCGCGAAATATGAAAATTGCGCGCAAAAAATATGCTAACAATCGGCATGAATAATTCATGCGCCTCAGACGTATAAAAATTGTGTTGCATTTAGTTGTCTTTTTTCGCAGGAAATTTGATACAAAACTGCATGAATCATAAGGCCAGCGTAAGCTGTCATATTTAATGCCATATTTAGATATGCTTACGCCGAGTCGATAATTCGCGCAGCGCGTATCTTTGATGTTGAATGAACAGCGCATGACAAATTGACATCATTACGACAACGCAAATGACCGCGATGCAATCAATCGCACTTTTGCCGTCCTTTTGAGCCGATCGGATTCTCTTAGACACTTAGCATTAATTGAGGATTCACCATAAACATTACCATGCCTCAACAATAATAGCAGCATTAATAACTGCGCATTTATTCTTGCTTTGAAAAAAACGCTCGATGTTTAATTCAAACACGCGCGTCACAACGTCTCACGAGCCAATGGAGTAAAAGACCAAAAGGAGCTGGTCTCTGCCGCGAAAGGTTTAGATAAAGCGAAATGATCGATCGACGCAATAAACAAAATAAAATGGCACGTTTGCCGGTTCAGCGTGCGTATTTGCGATTGAAAAGTATTTATTAGACATGCGGGTTAATAAAATTCTTGTTATCAAGTGCAACATTTGAGTTGCCAGTCCATATACAAGTACAGCAGGTTTTAAATAATATGATATCACGCGCGAGTTTAATCGCATCAATTATATTTTGACAAATGATTTCAGAATTTTATCATATGCGTGCACGACCGTTTCGCCGGTCTGATAAAATTATCTTGACGACAATTTCGTTCACGACTTCTTCCCCGAAAGAACTCAAGAAGCATTCATTAAGACCACTCACCTGTTTTGAGAAAACGGCGATATCCTCGTTAAAGCTCTCCGACGAACACACATCACCACCTGCTACACCTGGTTCGCGAGGTGTACATGTCGCAAGCTCGCACTTTTCGAAAATCAGAGCGAGCAGTGGAAAAAGTGGGTGTCTGAAACAACGTAACAAAAACGGATTAATATCGCTACGGAAACGACCAGCCGATGTTCGTCAACAAAACGGATTTAACATTTTGACTTTTTGGCGTTCGTTTTTTGGCTAATCAGCACAGCGGCACCGTGTTTAACAGTCATTGAACCACTCAGTGCGCTTGAACACACAAAATGTCACGATATTTATACGGTAAATAAGATATGTTTGCGCGACACAAACACTACTGTATTCCCAGTTTCTCGGTCTTTCGGAATTTCTCGTCGACTTATTGATACGAGCCTAAGGACACCAAACGTAAGACGACCTACATGAAATTAAATCAATAATCATTATTCAAAGGTAAAGAGTCGCTCGCAAACACTGCAAGCGCGTGAAAATATTTACAAATATATCAATATGTAGTCGCCTTCGGAATAGCAATTTTTATCTAGCCGTTTCAACGCGACCTCAATAAAATTTGACATTTATTTTCCTTTGTCATAGACAGCGCGACTGTTTGATTGCTTAGATAACGAGGCGACGCTTTTTACGAACAAGACTACCAAATATTTGCACGCCGAAGGTGTACTACAATTATTTGCGTTACCTTCCGAGCAGACTGCAATAAAAAAGGAACACACAGAGAGTCCGGTAAAAACGGTCGTTTGGTTATTTAATCGTGTAATAATAAAACGCGCCAATGTAACCTACACCATCAAACAATGATCATCATGTTGTTTCATTCATTTATCATATTTCAATTGCACCGAGTCAATTAAATATGACTCTCACACGAAAACTTTTACAAGTTCTACATTGACCCTGGGAAACACGCATTTACTTTAAAAAGCTTATTATGTCTCTTTTTCATATGAAATAACATGTCGTAAATAAAATTTAGGCAATTCGAAAACATCAAACCCATTAAGAGTAAATGAACGTCAAAATAAACAATCGAAAAGGGAAAAAACACGTAACGACTTAACCGTTTCGTGGTCAAAGCCTCCAGTACTTTTTCAATATGGGTGCTAGTCAACAGAGACAGTAATAGGAAAGAAAGAAATAGTGCTATGACAGCGCAGGACCGTATCGACTTTTGTTTCGAGTAATTTAACCTATAAACTACAAATGTATGAATTAAGAATCAAAGTGAATAAATTCAAAAGTTTACATTTCGATTGAAAAACGATCTAAGCATACGACCAATTACGATCTATGACGACCTATGACGATCTGGAAGTGCAAGGAGATTGTGAATTTGTCTCTGATACTTAGTTATCCTGAAAGAATACACGCTTCTACACATGACATGGACACCCACACACTCCTTCACTGCAATGCGATAAAAAAATCGCATTGCAATGTCTATATTATGAACATGGGTTTATTGATAAAAATATATACCCAATGCGCCTTTTTCATACACACAATTCATAATCGTTTAAAAAACATCGAATTGGAGGTTAATGTCATACACACACAGGAAAATATATTGGTTAAATCAACCAAATAATGGTGTTTTTATTTAGTCAGCAAAAGAATTTGGTTGATTCTACCAAACATTTTGTAGAGTTTTTCGTTGGAAACGATAAGTTCTGAAAGTTTCGAGGGACTTATCGTTTGTCCTTCTCTGTGCAATGAATTAGAAGGAGATACACATTTTAGTTTTAAGGTTAGGTGTCGGTATTGCAGTTCTTCGGCGTATCAC
>JABFPB010002519.1:0-19899 GCA_022817645.1 Ceratoteleas bidentatus
TTTCAGCAATTTTAGCATCTAATATCTCCGCTTCTATGTAGTCGAAATGCTTGGGAATTTGGCAAATCAAATAGTAGGCTCGAAATAAACCAGATTTTAAGTTTCATCGCATTCTTATTATTTTAACTTATTGAAATAACCACCTTAAATAAATGGGACCAATAACGCAGAGAAGTAAAATGTTGGTAGCATTCGGTGGCGGTTCAGAGAGGGGAAAAAGGTACGAAGATATAAAGTTGGGTATTTTGCAGAGAGAAAAATGACCTCAGGTAGTGAGGCAAGAATATTAAATATGAGAGGAGGAAATTTACTGATTTCATTTTACTGATTGCAACGGAAAAATCCCTGTTAGGATTTTAATATTCTTATTAAATCGTGATTTTTACCCTACTTTTTCTTTTGAGCATATACGTGGTTATGTGAGATGAAACAGATTTGCTGATTATGAAATGAACTCAAATAATAAAAAGGAATTTGGATCTTTTAAAATTCCGATACTGACTAAATTTTGGTTAAAAAAGACGTTTCTTGATATTCCGAGGTTTCAGATTATAAATAAAAACTCAGATTTACTCAAATCTGTAAATTTTATTAATTGCCATTCTTTTGTTACATTTTTCGAAGTAATACAATTTAACTAAGAATAATGTATACAATTTGTCAATATTTATCATTAACAAAAAGAGTGTGATGGGGAAACAATTCCTATGTTTTTTAACTTCCAATTAAATGTTACACTTAAAAAGAAGAAATAGCGATCTATTCGGCTACCAATTTTCTGGTCGCTGCAGTTTTCAATATCAACTGAGGCAGATTAATGGGAAACACTCTTTCAGGTTAAAAGATAGTTGAGTAGACGAAGAAAAAAGAATCCCCGATTCCATTGCATTTCTTTCAAGCGTGCAATCCTCTTTCGTCTAATCATTTAATCGCAGCTTATCTCTAAATTATTCGGCGATTAGTGATCCATTCAAATTAGATAGCTGAATGACTGAATAACTTGCTGGATAATTAGATGACCATGTAATGAATGATTTTGGTGATAATTGGATTATAAGATGACAAGCGACGTCTGGTCAGCTAAATAACTTAATTTTACAAGAGCTAAGCCAAGAATTATCTAGATATCAGAAGTCTGTCATACTAAAAAGAAAATCATCATAAACTTTGCTGCATCGTTCGTACAGTAATCATAGAGAATTGCATCCTTTTTTATTTAAAATTTAATCTCGTCTCTTAAGATCAGATTAAATTTTGATTTCGTTGATTAAAGGAACAGTCAAAAGTGATAAACATTAAAACTATATTAAATTACTTTATTATCAGCAACATTTCAATAATACTCTAAAATTTGAAACGAATATTATTAATGAATATAAAGTTCATCGCATTTATATTCTGTTTGCCTTTTGAAAATATTTTTCATTCATTTGTACAATTCAATTCAGTTGTAATGAATTGTGCAATAACATATGAAAAAATTCAAAATAAATAAAACGTAGACTAACGTTATTGAATCTGAGCTTTTACATAATTAGATCAGTAATTATGTGGTAATTGAATGACCTGAAGAAATTCACCCTATTTTAATAACCTACTTTATCGGCGAAAGGGGGTGTTGAATTTATATTCCTGCACAGTAAAAATTAATTATATTAATACGTAGCAATCGATCCTCTAGTCATAGGTGAATTGCATCCAACATTTACCTTCTCGAATGCAAACTACAGGATTACATTTTGAAGCATTTCAATTAATTCGAGTGAATGAAATATATTTATAATTAATTTCATAGTTGTTATTCTCAATACTTCATCATTCCAGTGATGAAGTATTGAATGACACAAGATTTTGCTAATTATTTGGGAGAAAACTGCAATTTAAAAATTCACACCAACTGTAACGGTGCTCCATTTCCGTGATAGTTATACAACTGAATTACTTATTGTACACTAATGACGTGGATATGTCGACTAACTTTTCAGAGTCGGTGTTATTTCATTATTATTATTATTATTATATATTAATAAATAAAAATGATAAAAATATAATTTTTATTTATTATATAATAGTTTTAAAACTAGATATTTATATAACTAGATATTTGGTTGATTTTACCAAATATATGATTTTTCCGAGTGCCATTTTTAAAAAATGTTCCAATTGAATGAATACTTCTTCGATGTGAAATCGCAGAATGAAATCATTATTCCTCAAAGCGCAATTGAACCAAATGAACTTCTCCCCAAAACCTCGTTTCTCGTGTGACGAAAGAAAACGCATTTAACGTTTGACCTTTTCGCGCGAACAAATGGCCATTTTCAGCGCGATCATAATCAGCCGTATTTTCACGGGAAACGCGCAGCGATCGGGCCATCAATTACGCGAATCTAAAGGTTCATCAACGCGCGTCGCATTGCACGAAAAATGAAATGGAAATGTCGCGGATTTCACCGCGCTGTTCGGAGTGCGGAGCCGTAGAAATTTGCATTATTATATCGATTCGAAAGCCGGTTTGGCGCACTTCTTCGAGAGAAAGTGATCGCAGTAGTTTCTCGACGATGCCACTTGCGGCTAATGAAACGCCCTGCAACCGCCCAGCATTGCACTCTTTCAAATTTTCTTAACACGTTATTAAGATTTTACAGATTTTTCGCAATTCAACTCTTTCAATTTTTCAATTTTTACAAAAAATTAATAAAACTTATTGAAATAAATGTATCTTATATTTTTTTTATTTTATTTATTTATATTTTTACTGGATTAATATTTAAATATTAAATTAAATTAAATATATTTTTTTATTAAACAAATTTTGTATTATTATTTTTTAATTAATTTCTATTCTATTTAATTATATTATAAAAATTAAATTAATTAATAACTAATAAAATATATTAAATTAAATATATTTCTCGCAGGAAAAGATTTTGTTTAGAACCACTTTTTGAAAACAATATTTTAAATGTAATATATTTAAAAAGTGTTGTTTTAAATAAATAATTGATTTTAATAAAAAATCATTCGATTCAAACTAATTTAAGGAATTCATCGAAACCCTAGTTAAGACATATTTCCAATTTCAACAAAATTCGAAAAATGTAAAACTTCTAAATTCATCTGGAATTTAACTCGATTTGAATCTTCGCGTTTCACAAGTGTGAAAAATGCCTGCATTTTTGCAATGTCTATGTAAAGTTGATTGCAGTGGAGTTATGTAATGATTTAGCCAGTTTATACAGTTAGGAAGAATAATTTACTTGGTTTATTCTCCGGGCGTGTAGGCACGTTTGACGTAAGAGTTAAAATTACGGCATGGAAATGCTGAACGTTGATGTACAAATTAAATTATAGAATCGAGGAGTCATCTCTAGGAGAGCGAAATCCAAGTCGGACAGTTACATTAATTGACCTCGGAATCGTGTGGATGCATGCATTAGTGTTTGTACGAACGCAGTTCCACAAACGACACGCACATTTAGCCGGCAATACTCCACTTTCTTATTAAAATGCCACTCATAATCCAACAACAATTGACGCTGAACGCGTTTAACTGCTACGCCGGCTGTGCCGTACAATTTTTTTTATTCTCCCATTTACCGTTTTCGACCCCTTTTCAGGTTGCAATACAATTTTCCCCAAGACAATTTTCCCCAAAGAAAGAAACTTAATTCGTGATTTTTAATCGCATTGTTTGTGTCAGCGAAAATCTGTGGAGAAACAGTTTTATCCGGAAAATAAATTCTTATAATGAAATTATAAAATATAACGAAAAGTATTTGTAAGAATTATTTATAAGAATTCCTAACCTATAATATATATTTTACAACAAATCGAGTTCAAAATCAATTTTGGTAATAATTTTTTAGATTAAATGCCTTCTTACTGCCAAAATAAATCAATTTTATTTTAAATAAATTGTTTTCATTAATATTATTAACCTAACGTTTTAAAATTATTTTTTATTTTAGTAAAAAAACATTATGGTTTATGTTTAGAAATAAAATTCTTTCGTTGAGGACCATTTTACATATTTTCTTCTTATTACAAGAGGAAATATTCGTTGGTCAAATCAAACCCATATTTACAGAAATTTCGTTTAAAATCGTTTAAACTAAATTCGTTAAAATTCGTTCAGAGGTCCAAAAATACAAATCGCAGTCCTTTTTCTGCAAAAAAACGACCCTTACATCAGTTTTCGCGCAAAAATTGCAAAATCCAGAGCAGGGCGCAAATAAAAAAAACACGTCTCTCGTGCCGCGAGGTTCGCGTTGAAAAGTTGATTACTCGCCGAAAGCGGCGGATCGCGTTGAATCATTGTCTCGTCATTTCGTAACAAGACGCCATGTAGCTGAATGTTAATAATAAAATGAATGCAAACGTAAGAGCGGCTTTCGAGCGAAATTAATGCCGCTACCTTCTGCGTGAAAATAATCAGACCTAAAATTAGACTTCGTGAAAAAGCCAACTTTGTTCGAGCCTCTTTGGCTAACGAGCTGCGACAAAATCGTTTCGGCAAAATCGTTTCGCTGCTCGCATTGCGACGGAAATTCCCCCGCGTTTTTTGCCGTTCGGCTCTCGGGTTACGTAATTCGCGGATCGAAAAGCAGATTCGATTTGCGATTGGTTTACGGCACAAAGCTCATCGACCTCTGTCGGCGCGAGGAATCACGAGAGCAAAAGCTTTTGTAACGTAACGCGCATTTTATTGGCAACCCGGAGGCATTTGACATCGCGGCGAAAAGGACTGCCAATAAGTTCGTTGCACTTGGTAGGCGCGTCGTCGTTTTCGCGAAAATAACAGTATTGCTAGCGATTTGAGTTCGCGAACTTTTAGATAGGAATCACTTTCGTTCCGCCCAAAAAAGAAGTTAAAACAATTTTTAGGGACTGATCAGATTTTTGGGGACGATTTTGAAAATGTTGGATAGTGCCAGCGGTCGAAAATACATCATTTTTGGGTTGTGCCAAGTCGAAGACGTATTAAATCGTGCATTTATACGAAAATACCAGAAAGATCACTGTGTCATAACCTAAAAATTCCTGAAAGGTTTTTCATATTGGTCATATGAAGGAACGTTTGCTTTCGTTTGGGATTTTAAAATATCAATTATTTTTGCTAATATTAAAAAAAGCCACTCCCAAAATTAAATATATCTGACAACTTGATTTGAAAAAAAAAAACCCTAAATGTAACTATTTGGATAATAAAATATTTGTATTCCCACCTAAAAAATTTTAATTAAAGATAATAAAACATTTTGTGCCAAAATTTTTTATTATCTTTTAACGCCATAGTCGATCCATGTACAGTGCTAAAATATAAAAAAATAGAGCAACAATGCTATCATAAGAAAAAATTGCGATCAATTAAAAAATAAGCTGCCGAGAAAAGTCGGCGTCGGCGCGCGAATTGATCCGATTAATTCGCCGGCGCGAATGCTAATTGAAAATTAATTGTTGTTTTCTGTCAAAGTCACATTCGCATATCGAGGTCCAAATGAACGTCTGCCGTTTTCGGAAATAACCAATCAATCTTTAATTGATTGCCTAGACGTTCCTGCGCTCACATGATCCGCACTGCCGATCAATTAACAAGACTATATTCCTCGAAATTTACTTTATTCATCTAAAGTCTCGTGGCAAATCAATTACACCGCGGCAAAGCCTTCTCCCAAGAATTCCCCGAGGTCTTATGCAAAAAATGCTTTCAAAATGTGGACAAATCCTCAATTCCAATGTTTAATAATGGTAATTGATTAATTATCGTATAGACGCTTTGCAGTGATGCAACGACGGTAAATAAAGTGTTGGGTTGCAATTGTATAATGCGTATAAATTAAGTCATAAGTTGCCATTAGATCGAAAATTAATGAAATAATCATAAGCCGCTCGAATTGTGTTGCGGCCTTCAATTTCATTGATTAATGACGCACTCTCTGATCCATAAGTATTTATCTCGGACAGTGTTTGTCATTTGAATTATCATTAAGTTTTTGAATTACGTTCGAAGCAAATGTCGCAGTCAAACAAGTCTCCGTTTTTCCCCTTATCTCTGCGACGAAACGATTGCGGTTGTAGCGTCTGTGTTCCGGCAATAATAGAGGCCCTGATATCAATCAATTTTCAACCTATACGCAATTAGATATTCCGGCGACTAAAAGCAGTTTCTGGATGAAGGATTTCTTTGTTGGTATACCACACAAAATTATCGACATTTTTTAAATCCATATCTTCATGTATGATAAGAAAGTACAACATTTTTTATTTGCGAAACAAGAAATCGCGAAAATGCGATAAACGCCATCTTTCTCATTCTCGATGCAACTTGAAAACCATACAATTTTCATTACTTTACCCATAGAAAAATGTTCTAACTCTGTAATAAAATTATCCAATTCCCAATCAGAAATCGTAAATTCTCGCAGATCATCAAATAAAATTTACTATCCCACCTGGAAAATTTTCTGTAAATCTAAGAAATGTCTTCCCAATATTTTTTGACTGAGCAGAACTCAAAACAAAACTAAAAAATGGTATAATCAGAGGAATCCTGCTGACGAAGTCATAAGGAAAAAATAACCGTCAACTGGAGCTGTCTGATACATTTGTCTAAATAATTAATGGCGGCGCTAAATTTGTTTGCCCGCTGTTGTTTCAATTCATCAGCTCGCAAGCCGTTTGAATAAAATCTCGTTCGCAATTGTTGCGCAAAAAAGTGGACGGAATGCTCACTTCTGTTGTAATTGGCCGCTCGTATAGTGATTCGAAATTGAGATCAACGAACAATTACGATGAGCCGCATGTTGTTGTTGCTCTCTATTGGGGGTCGCCTTGCAGCAGTAATAATGCCGCGCGACATTTACTACTCCGCAACCTGCTTAATTGGTCACGATTGAACGACTACTCAAAAACACCACCTGGTACATACGCAAAACAGTCATCGCAAGGTCGGTTTTTTCCATCGACGCTCCAACCGAGCTAATTCGCTTGAAACTTTGTTACAGGTGGCGTTAATTAGGACTCGCCATTATTTACTCCAACTTATGCTAATTTCGTGCAACCAACCAGAACTTTATTCTGATGACCAACTTGCTAACCTGATCCAGAGGTTAGGTTAGCCAGAGTGGTTTATGGAAATCGTCGATTGCAGTGGCTGAATCGAAATTTCTCTTTGGATGGTCAACCAACGATTTGGTCAGACAGAAATGAGATTTTGAAAAAAGTTGTCCTTTTCCATTTTCGTTGATTTTATACAACGCATTGTCTGATTTGAAAACATAAAGAAAAGTTTCCATTTTTGTTTGATTGAAGTATATACACATTCCGTTGGATCATACTTAGTATTTAATTGTAGGACTAACTACATTAAATATACTGTAGAGTTAACCCAATTTAGTCGCTTCAATTCATAATGCTTACACCGCTGAGCTTAAGTGCTCCTGAAATGCAAGCATCCTATGTAATACAGTAAATAACCCAAAGATACAAATGTGGAAATACAGTAATAGATGACCCCTGGGTAGACCTATTTCCTGACCAAAAATAGACATTATGATCCTCAAATGTCCTAATTTGTGCGATTTTCGTTCAGATTTCAGGTTACAAAGGCGTCTGATAATAATCAGCAGAATGCCTTTGCACGCAGCGATGGTAACCTTTAGTCATCTCCTCCCACAGATGTCGTTTCAACAAATTCAGTTCCATTCAATGTCAGGCGTAGATCATATGTTTGGCTATCAAAAGTGAATGAAGGTTGGGAGATATAGTCATAACTGAGTGACTACAAACATCACAGTCGTCGGACAGACGACAGATTGTTTTCCATCACTCATAATTATTCATAATTTATTTCTTAAGAAGCTTGGATCGTTGAATGTGATTAGTTACGACAATGCCTGCGCCTTTTGCCATCAAACCAAACACGACACGACGAAGCTGCTTAAACCTACGTGTATCGATAATAGAGCAACATTTGACGGATATGAGTTGTGGTCTTCTTGATGATGCACCAGTGCACAAAAAACGTCAGTTTTTTCTCCCTAAATATAACGAAAAATTATCTGAAGTTCGATTAGGTATTCCTTGAAAAGTTATTAGGGTTAATGGAAATTGAGTTAGGAGCGACACATCTGTTTTCTGCACACTTGATAAAGAGAAAGTAAATAGTTTAGAAAATATGCCTTACCTTTGTCAATGAAATGCGATCAAACCGTTGTCAACAAGTTTTAACATTTTTCAATTTTCAAAATTCTTGTTTGTAATAATTTTTTTTGTATTTTATTTAAGTTATTCGTTAACATTTGATTTGGATTTCTTTATCAATTACTTTTTTATCAATTGTCAATTTTTATCAATTACTGGCAGAATTTAAAGAATTATTATCAAATGAAACTGTAAAAATTAAGGGTAGGCTGAGGTGAAAATTCTGAGTTTAATATTTGTCAGATTTCCCAGATTTGTCATCAAAATGCATTTTCCCCTCAGCCTCCCTTAAAACAATATAAACCGATCTAAAACTGTTCAATATTTGCAAAGTTAGCTAACAACGTGTTGACGCAACATTGGCCTCTCTTAAATATCAACAAGCAATGCAGGTTGAAGTATCGCAACAGCCATCTGTTGCAGACAGTTGAAATACGTGGAATATCCGGAAATCGCGATGTTCAACGCGATAACTCTATTGTCGTAAAGTCCTCGACTTGAGGCAACTCGAATGAAAAATGTCAATTAGATGGCAGTGCATCATCCGATGAAACCATGACGCGACGTAAGTCAAAGTTGCCTTAAGCCGATTCGACTTTGAAACGGATGCTTCATCGGCAGATAAAATTCAAACTTGTTAACTGGATGACATCAATTAAAAGTTTATCCGTCGAAAAGCATGGTGCAGGTACACGTGACGAATATGAGGCCTTGCACTTACTTTGAAGGCTGCAGCGGGATCGGCGGGAACTGATTCAGGAACGGTTTCCAGTGTGCTCCGCATGCTTGTGGACATTGTAGGCCAGACAGCTTCACTGTCTCAAACCTTCCAACCCTTCGACACCTTTTCCTCCTCTACGCCTGAAACAAGATTTATCTCATTTGTACAATTCTATATTCTAAAAGTTCTTAGGGTTAGACGTCTTAATTGGGAATAAATGTCTTAAAATAAGACGATAAAGATTGGTCTTTTATCGTCTTATTTTAAGACATTTATTCACAAGTAAGAAATTTATTACAAATTAAATTCAGATGCCTTACGTCTAGGCCCCTATCTAAATACTATGGATTCACTTAAGATGGTGTAAAGTGTCTTAAAAACGTCTACAGATTGAGAAGCCTTTTTTTACAGTGCACGCTGAAGTAACAATGTAGATGGTACAATCTGGACATTAAACATTGAATGAATTTCAATCGCAATTTTGTAACTAACTAATTTGTATGCATTCAAAGCGTTTGTTTTGCATAATTTTACATACAGAAATTAGGAAATTTAAGATACAAAGTAATCCTGATGCAAGGGATTTACATAGCTATTTATAGCTATTCATAATTGAAATTGCATCCAAAATTCTATGAAATTCCTGTTACATGTTTTCGTAGTGAAACTTTTCTTATGAGCCTTCGACCCAGGAAATAGACCTAACCTCAAACATTTTAGAGAACTGGACTGTAGATATTTACAGTCTAAGACTGAAACTGAATATGTCAATGTTATCTTCTATTTTCCCAGGTTCACACTTTTTTTAGTTCAATACAATTTATATTCCTACTATCCTGATCTATTAATTGGGGTTTCAACCTATGGACCCAATATACAATTTAATTACTCCTCGTTGATCAATTTCATTATACCAATACATTTTGGTAAAATTTTATTGGAATTACACGTTTAGTTCCTTGGATATTTCAGCAATCCTAAATTTTTTTCCTCTAGATGTCGTGCCAGTCTTGTTCCAAAATATGTTTTTGCCCTTTTTACAATTCTACGATTCCAATGAAGGTTCTTCAAGTGAATTCCGAATGTTCAACTCAGCCTTGAGATTCAGGCCATTCCAGATAAACTGCTGATCATGCAAATAAGAGAAGGAGATCCCGTTCCATCAAGGTCAGCAATGTTTATTGTTCCTACATCTCACCAAGCGATAACAGTAAAACTTAGAAAGAAATAACTGGTACTCCATTTGCCACGAAGGCTCCCAAATAATGTAAGTAAACAATGGCACGCGTAACTGTTGTCCCTAATTTCTGAGCTTCTAGATTGACTGGGCAATGACAAGATTAGAGTCTTGTTGAGAAAAGCGCCAACACAATTCCATCCTGGAAATGTGTAACACAATACCACTCTTCTTTCTCTTACATAACCCTTTTCTATTGAAAGATTACATGTTTTGTAGCGGCACAACTGTACTCACGATATCTGTAATTAAATTTGCAATTAAAAACGCAAAAACATCGAATTGCCCAGAAAAAAAATCTGCAAAATGTCCAGTATTTTTTCTGAGATATAGTCCAGAAATCACATTTAAGTTGTGATTTTATAGTATTGTTACTGTCATACATTAAAATAAAAAAATAATGATAAAATATGTTTTTTAATTATTGTACATAATTGACAAAAAATTTAATTAGGTACAAAAAGTGAAATTACTGAATAAATCTAGCATTCATTTTCCGGCCACAGTATCAAACTTTTTCTGAATTTCAGTTTGCCTCTCATTTGCCAAACGAAAGTTCGTTAGTTCGCGTGGTGGCGCTACTGTGTCGCTTTTTCCGGTTGTAATTAAAAGCCGCCCTAATTAATCGCGGCTGCACAAAAATGAGTTTTTGATGACACGTGACTCGTCGAAGGGCATCTAACTTTAAACATCGTCGCAATTTACGGCGAAGCAGGTTACAACGCTGCCGATCTCGTGGCAGCATTGGCGAATGAGCCACGCGCACTTTTCCGATACTTTTTCACGCGAGATCCCGCCCTCATTCACTGACAATCTTCTATCGATTGCCATGCTAAATAGGACACGTGTTGTAACGCGCGAAAAATGTCATAAAATTGTCATAAAAATCAGTTTAAAAGAGACAACAAATTTTAACAATAAATAATATCATTATCATTATCATTTCCTTAAAAACCAACAACATTTTCTGGAAATGTACATTTTTAAAATTTTAAATTTTATTTAAAAAAATAATTAATATATAAAAAAATGTTCAATCATTTAATAGCATTTAACAATTTTCATAGAAATTATTTAAATGTTTTTATAACAAAATGTTTGTTTTCATGAAATTATAGTATTGCTGTTACCAGATATGTAATTCGATATGAAAATATCAGATCTAATAACATTGTATGGGGTGATTATTTAATTATCCGCTAAACATCGTATTTAATAGCATACTTATAATGAGTTTATTGACTGAAATGAAGTTTAAGGCGATTGTAGACTTTAGTCTGAGCAGAAAATTTGTAGACATACGCAACTCGCTTTCCACTGACGACAAAACGATGATGTAATTAAGACTGTGACTCTCATTTCGTTTTGCGCATGTTTCCGTGTTATTATGATACCAATTCATTAGAAACGTCAAAATGTGCCAATGAAGAGCACATATCAAGCGGCTGTACAAATAAAATCAACGTACACCATACGCAAATGAATGGGCCAATTAACTATACGCAATATATCGTTATATTTTAATTAAGATAATTGTATGAAAATCATCCGATTAAAGTAATTAGATTAAGACTTATCGCATTACATCAGTGAAGTGTTAATAGAACGAGAACAGCGGAATTCATGTAAACGGGAATATTAAACCTGGTTTATTTCGATAAATGTCAAACGCATTTTTAGAATTAAAGAGGTTGGCTTATGAGTTCACTTCTAACATTTTGTTTTATTTAACATTGGATATGCCTTTGGAAAGTTTGATTAGGATATTGGATGTAGGTATCTTTTTTTTTAATGCAATGAATTTCAAACTGTGTGAGTCTTAAGTTAAGATGATTGAGTCTTAAATCTTAAAAAACATACCAGAAATGCTAAGAAGTTTCAAAGTTCAAATTCGTATTACTTTTGGGGAAATCATAAATTCCAAGCTAACATAAAATTTGAACTCTGACAATTTTACTATTTCTACTTTTCTCATTGTGAATTTTATCAATTTTTTTATCTTTACACCCAGAAATCCTTAATTATCTTTAAAAAATTAAATCTGAAATTTTGTAATAACATTTTGTAAAAAATCTGAAAGCTTCAAATATTTCTAAAGATCTTGAAATTCATTTTTCAGATCTTGAAATACTAAAAGTAGATTTTAACAGGACTAATCGCGCGAAACGAAACGACCCAGAAACTCCTGTTTTACTATAGACCCAGGACGATGAGTTGCGGCGGACGTGTTCGTTTTGGAAGTTGAAATTTGTGGGCGAGGAGTGACTCCTTGAAAGCCGAAAGAAAAAGGTCCTATTTGTTACGAAAGCGCGAAGAAAAAGTTTGGAGAAAAAACGTCAGAGCGAAGACAATTGAGCTGAAAGAGTGACGCGAACGAGAGCGCGCTGCGGCAATTACTCATCGTGTTCCAATATGCTCGGAGCGATCCGTACCTCTGAACGCAACCGACGCGCGGATTAAACAATCTGTTACAACGCACTCCGGCCAATTGTTTACGCACGACTATCGCCGGCTCTTTCTTTCACGACAATTGCAAAGTAATTTCAGTTTTAGAATTGTACCTCATTCCCTTTTACTGTTATGAAGTCAATTCATTCTCAACTTCATTCTAAAAAAAATAATAAAAAAAATTAATAACAAAATTGAGTTTTCTAATTTGAGTCATAAGTAAAATACATTTTGATAAAAAAGTTAAAGTTGATTTACTGAATTTAAAATATAAGAGTGACATTTGAAAATGTTCTGTTTTACCATCAGATGGTAAAGTCGTTGGAAATACTGATTTTTAGAGGATTCTAATGTAGTTCAATAAAAATTATATGTAAGACAGTTTCCGTTAAGAGGAAATAGCACTTGATGGTTTAATAAACAGCAATTTGCGAAATAAACATTACTTAAAAGAAGCACGGGGTTGAAAAAAGTGGCTATCATAATTCCATTGTAGTCGCTGAACTGTAATCGTCAGTTACTAACAGAACTAGGTACATTTCAAAGACGGCCAGCACAACAGGTGATGATAACAACTACTCTCTCCCAAAGCTGTTGTCCATACAAAGAATAAAGAACAATGCAAGCGTAGCGAGAACCCAGTGTTTTGTCCGCTGGTAACGCTGCTTTTTTTTCAAAACCGACCAGTAACAGCTACGACTCCTGTACTGATTAATTTTTGCCAACTGAAAATTTAATAAATATCATAATCTAAAGTAATTTAATAAATATCATAACCTAATAAAATAATGTAATAAATATCATAACCTAAAAGTCAATTATCAAACTCTATTTAATTAAACTAAAAAGATACTGTTTTACCCAAAAATCTTAATTGAATTATATGAAATGTTAAAACTTTCACATTTCAAGTTAATTCATTTCTTAAATCTCAAAATTGGTTTTGGCAAATGAAATAATAAACATAATTTTTCAAAACTCAATCTTTATTTTAACTTTCCCTCTCGACTTCCTTAACAAATTGTTTATTTCTCTTTCGAAACTTTGTTGCCCAAATAAACTCCATTCCGCTGAAAATGTTCGTCCGGATTTCACAGCGGTAATACGGCTCTCTTGGCGAGTAATAAAATAATGAATAGTATAAAGTCCCTTATATAGCAAGGAGTAAGTACACGTCCGGTATTCGAGCGAGAGGAAGGACGTAGTTGGGAGTTGAGAAATCACACATCGAAAGTGAAGAGATTGGAAAAGCGGTTCTCCGGCATCGATCCGACCTCGTCAGGTGTCCTCGAGGTCGACCGAGCAGACTTAACCAGGTTTCGGTTTTTGACAACCAGGAACCGCCACGTAGAGGGCGCTGTCGAAAAACGGCGAAAAAAAGAAAAGCCACACACTCGGCGCCGCGAAACTGTCCGCGGCGACTTTTCCAGCGAGTTCTGCAACTCTTTTCCAAGATTCCGAGAACGATAAATTTCGTCCCCAATAACTCATGTCGCGCGCGACACTTGCTAATGTGTCGCGGGAGAAGAACAAAGTGTTGCTTGGGAATTTTGTGCAGCGCGGCTTTTAGCGATTTTGTGGTTATGAACAACAATGTTGTAGTAAATCAAAACACAGCAAAGGGCATTATGAAACTGGGACAGCAAAGTCGCGTCGGATATGATATTTTTCATTTCGCGGCAAACCATTTTGCAGCCGAAAATGGCTGCGAATGTGGCTTTTATGGGAGATGTGATGGAGGAGCATTTTTTATCATGGATCTGGAAAATGAACACTATATTTCAGATGGTTACTGATATGTTTTTATTGCTGTTTTGTTTCCACGCTTATACTGCGGTTTCGTCATGTAGGAATGATAATCATATTATTCCTTCATTTAAAAATAAAAATAATAATAATAATAAAAATAATAATAATATCATATTGATGTCTGAATTATTGGAAATAAAGGATTGGTGTTGAACTGCACCACATTAACTTCAAAAGTTCAGTGCATTGTGTAGCAATGAAAGTTACATCTAATTCTTTGGCAGAGTATAAACTATTATACTGTAATTCGTGGTTAATTTCAATTCAAACACACTGGTCTGTGTATTAATTTATTTTGATAGTTCAAGTTGTTAAGCCATCTGCTAAAATTCGGAGAAGTTTGTCTAAAATCTACTTATTGTAATTGAATAAACATCTCTACATTTATTAATGTGCTTGAAACATACTCTTGCTGGATTAAATTTTGAATAGATTGATTTGGAACAATACGCATTTAACATAGGAATGCCTTGGCACATATAAAAATTGTTTTAAAACTTAAAAATGCATGGAAATGTTAAAAAATACAATCGTACATATAGATAACATGAAAAAAATGTGATTTATTTTTAAAAACCTTAGACCTTTTTCTCTGCCCGAGAAAAATTAACAGGACCAAAAAACACAGATTTTGGTTATGTCAAATGTCATTTGAAAGTAGATAGTTCAAAATAAATGATTTTTTATATTTTTTTTATTTTATATTATAATATATTTATATTTATAATCAATGTAAATAAAAAAACACTATATTCAGATCTTGTTGGTAACGCTTTATTTTTTTTCCCATTTTTTCACATGAATGGTTGGTGATTTGATTAGTTTCCATTTTGACTAGTGTCGTAGACGATTTAACTACTTTCATTCCTTCGTTATTATTCTCTCAAGACTTTTTATAGATCTCGAAGATAATGTTTCTAAATTATTGGCACAGTCCCACAATTCACCTTATTGGCAAAAACATTGCATTTGTTTTACCAAAGTTAATTAGTAACCAATTAGTACTAAACAGTGAAACAATGTCTGGTTTCGAGAAAAACTGGTCGATCCAGTTTCACAGGCCCAGACACAAATTGCGAATTGTCAGGGGACATTTGCTTTTGGTACCCATAAATAGTCCTTAGTTTCTATGATGTTATGTGACACATTTTGGATCACACTTTTACACGCCGCATTTATTATCCACAACAAATAAATTTGTTCTACAAACTTTTATTTTGAAGATAGTAAATGCCTTGTTTTCCTATCAATCTTATGATCTGAGTCCAACTCTTCACAGCCATACCTACTGACTCGGATTCCCTACTGTCTTTGACCCCATGACTCGTATTTTGTATCCTAATGTTCCCTGAGATCCATGATTTATGACTCCTCGACACCCAAACCAGCTCGGATTTCAAGTCTTTGTGGATTTGGGCCTACCATTTATATTTCATGCCCCAAATATCTATACAATGCATAAACAGAGATATCAAGATCTGACATTCTCTTCTAACCAAAATCGCCCAACCACTAAGCTGGTTTTACAAATTTCCTTTCGTAAATCAGGAACTTGTTTACAAGTAGAAACAATGTGGCTTCTTTCTTTTTTTTGACTTCTCTAATTGGTTTTTTATAATATCAAATGAATTCTGCATTTAGAATAGTTTTTATAAATAAAATTTATCAAATTAATAACCATTTGTAATAATTGTAAACAATTATTAAAACGGCACTAATCTGTACAATTGGGCCTAACGATTATTAGTTTGCAATTGTCAAAACCTTTGAATATTACGAAACTCTCTGAGTTTCAATTAAATTAAACAATCGCATGAACAGCAACTTTGTACAACTTCACAATAACGATTCAACTTTTTGCAGCAAGAAAATGGGAAAAGTACAACTGTACTAACCAGGATCACCAGAAAGTTAGGGCAGTAGCACCACTAAACACGGAGATGATCCTACAAGACAATGCACTTGTCGCCTCCATTTTACCTCATGCCACTCAGACTAAACCTCGACATGGATTCGTGACATTGCTGGCGAAAAAAGCAAACAGCATGACAAGGAAGCTGCAGGTATTCGAGAAATGCATAGTGGAAAGCGATAGAGAGAAGACCAAACAACAGAGACAGACAAGTTTAATGATTTGGTGCAGATATGTGGCATTGCCGAAGAAATGGCCTGGCAGATTTTCTGCATTTTCACGTATTTTGAGAAATTATGAATCTGTGAAGAATAGGTATCTATATATTTGCAGGGTGACGATTCGAAAAATAAAATGGAATTTCCTAAATTTGTCCTGTCTTCAAAATTCCCTAAATGTGACTAAATTAAGATCATTTTTACTAAAATAAAACTTTTTAAAAATTGAAAAATTATTAAATTTTTCAACAATATTCCCTGACCCAGAAATTGACAATTTCTAAAAAAAAATTATCATTGGTTTTAAAAGAAATAAATTTAATTTTGCTGAGAAATGTGGATGTGAATCTGAGGAGAATCAATGTTTTAGTGGTAAAACCATTTGTCGAGCAGAACTGCATTCAAATATTTGTGTGACACAGTTTACATATTGGAGATATGTTTTTGTATACAATTTCAATCGTGGCTCAATATTTGTTCACCCTCCTTTACATGTAAAAGACTATTAGAATGGGTTTGATAAATCATGTGCATTAAGGAGGGTGTCGCATTGTGTAACAGTGAATTTTCGGTTTGCATTAAAATGATGACTGAAGGGAAAGAGAAGCATTAAATAGGGGCTTTGTACACATTTTTGTTTCGCTATTTCTTTTGAATGAGACTGAGTTAAAAGTATTTGAAGGCAAATCAATGGGCTTACCCAAAAGTGTAAAATGTCACATTATGTGTCAGACTATGTACTAATTCCAAAATAATGTAATTATCTACAATGCCAGTATTTTCATGTAGAGTATAAAAATTGCACATTACGTTAAATTATTGTACATACTTTTATAATTGTAGGTATCTTTATTTTCATATATTTATAGTTACTAAGTATAATTTTGTATTTATGAATATTTTTTAATCATTGATACATTTTTATTTTAGGATATGGAATGGACAAATCATTTGTAAAAAAAACGTTATTTTTAAATATGTATATTAATGCTATTCGAATGGAAACAAAACTAGATGCAATTCTATTCCTACAATTTCTTGAAACTCAGACTTTAAATTTGGTTTGTTTCAATTTGGTAAAAATTGTAAATTATATTTGCAAAATTCCATATAATTTATCCTAGTTTTAACAATCATTATTTAGGTTTATTTTATAATTTTATAAAATATTTGTATAACAGTTTGTTGATTAGAACAATTATTTAACTTTTTCACAGTAAATTTCTCATATTTCTGTCAATGCATATATCAAGTCATTCAAATACCCTCTTCATCACCATAAAACAATTTAACATTTACAAACCATTATCAATGGCTATTTTTCTGATTAATTACAATTCAATTATGCCATGCAATACCCTGCATTTAATTCCTCTCATATCCAATTCCACTTCCTTATTAAAGCAAACTTAACCTGGAAACAAGCTACAGCTATTGTTTATTATCATTTCCTGGCTACTGCAACTCGATAACTCCATATTCTCTCCAAATTTTAAACCAAACGTTGATTCCACCCTCACTTCTCTTGAATCTGAAAACAACAATCATTGTTTACATATATACTCCACTAGGAAAAAATATAAAACAACCTAACCAAAGAAAATAGAGTTATTGATAAACAAATCAACAATTCTTTCTTCACTAACAAAACTAACGAAAATACTAAATTAATTGCACTTTTCATAAATGAAAAATAAACAACCATCAACAAAATAGCCCCTTTATTGTCTCAATGAACAAACCTATTCTTTTCTTTGGGAAAAAAGTGTTAGTCCCACTGAAAGAATCCATCTAAAGCTTTCGAAAAACAACAATGCACTGCGAAAGGGCGCTCGCGTCTCTGCTGTCAGAATGTCAAAAAAGGAGTCTAAACAGAAAAGGGTCGAAACTACTGAAAAGAAGCTTCCATAACTAGACATTTTTTTCCATTTCACATTTTGCATCCTGAAAACAGTTTGAAATAGAACATCAACACTTTCTACATACCTATATACACTGCCCTATATAAAATCCTCCACCTAAATTTCTCTTAAATCCAGTCCTCCTAAATTAAGACTCTCAAATAATCCACAAAAACGTCAATGACTCCAAACTTTGCACTCTTCAAAATCAACGAACTCCCAAAATTTCTTTGACGTCCATCCAAAAACTTTGCCAATAAAAATTTTCTCAGTCTTTGGGAAATATCTCCCAAATCTTTTTCTCAACCCATTCGCCCAACTGACATCGATTTCCCCCCAACCTCCCGGAAGCCCAATCCCAACTACCGGGTCATCACTCGGGTTCTCTCATCAGTTTTGCTACCTATACATGGAAGAAGCGTGCGCCATCTCCGTCTGCTCGGGCGGACTGTGAAGTCGGCGTGTCTTTCGCTAAGTGGGTTTCGGTGCTAGGCTTTCTCGCGGGGAAAGCTGTCCGGGGACTTACCGGGGCGGCTGCGAAGGCGCGCACTAGGTCTGGCGCATCCGTCGGGCTGGCTGGGTTCGATCGGGCGGTCGGGTTGGTGGCGTTGTGGCTGGTGGCGCGTGTCGGTGGCACGTCTAGCGGGGCAGCAGCCGTGGGCAGGTGGAGCCGCGGGGCCGACGCGGGCGCTGGCGCATCGCGGCGCCGCGCTGGGGGCACGAGGAGACACGCCGGGCCGCGCGAGAGCTCAGCCCCGACCAGAACCCGGAGCACCCGATTGTCCGCGGGGAGGCGCGAGTCCAGGCGAGAAGCTCGCGAGCGCGCGCACACACACGGCCCAACGACGTCCTTCCTTTTCCGTGCGCCCGCGGCTCTCTCTTGCGCGAGCCGAGCGCCAGTGCTGCCAACGGCTGACGTCACGCTGACCGACCCGACACGGCCCGAGGACTTGCGAGCGGGACCTAAGCTACTGAAGGGGCTGGGGGGAGGGAGGTGTCATTTTGGGGGAGGGGAGGGGGTGTTTTGAAAGAAATGAGGGGATAAATTAAGAGTTGTAGCAGTCGAATTAGCGAGTAAATAGTAAAGTGTTTTAAAATTCAAATAAATGGGCTAAAACGATAGGAAACTTCATCGGTGAGGTTTTTCGTGTCTCATTGAGTTCACTTGTTCATTTTGTTTATTTGTTTACTAAGGTAAAGGGTAAGATTAGGAATAATTTGACCCAAGCCGTACTGTTTCTGTCTCTGTCTAACACATTGTGAGCAATTGCGAATTGTATATTAAGGTTGTACAATCATGAATCAAAAGTATTAAGAATGTCATGAAAATTTACGTGAATGCATATTTATACCAGTTATTTATATTCCCAAAATTGTATCAAAATTGTGTCGCCAAAAGTTGAGATATAAATGTTCGGGGAGAGGAGAGGGGGGTGTTTTGAAAGGAA
>JABFPB010002520.1:0-19891 GCA_022817645.1 Ceratoteleas bidentatus
GAAAATACCCGTAATCTAAGTATGAAAACTCATCCGGAACGAAAATCAGAATTTTGTTCCGGTTTGCATCCCTGACATGAACAGTTGATATTTCAAATCTTTGTTCATCTTCGTGAATGCATAAAAGCTTTCAAATTTCACTAACCATGTAAAATAAAGAATAAACCATATAAAATAAAGAGTAATTTCTTTTTGAAATTACTTGTCGGATTTTTTATCAATATTTTAGGTTATCGGCCGACGTTCTACCTACAAGGCTGATACGCTACGATACAAATGACTGTAACGCCATCTTGATCGTAAGTTTTAGGCAGTCAGCTTAACTAAGAATGACTAAGTTCACACTGAATTTTTACTTTGCTCCTTGCTAATTATGTGTACACGGGGAGAAAAAATGACGTAAATCAACAGCAAACGTGTAGTTGACGTCAGATTTTTTAAACAACAATGTCTGTTTTTGAACCAAAGGCGATCTGCATATGGTTTAGCACTGCGCGCTACATCGAGCTTGTTTTTGAACACATTCTGTAGGTTAAAAAAAAATTCGCTGTTGTCTCAACAGCGAATTTCAATTACCGTTTTAGACCGAGATCGTTGTTGGTTGAATGGCATTTTTTCTCCCCGTGTAAGGACAACCCTACTAGAAAAGAAAATCTGGCAACAGTATGAGTATTCTCGGCATGAGTATTCTTGCTAAAAAAGACAGTCTTTATCAATCAAACCGAATATTTCTAAGAGTGTTAGCATGATTTAAAACAAGTGATTTAAATCTGTGATTTAAATAAAATCGCATATTCGTAAATAACTTAATTCCACTGCATTTAAAAATACCCAGGTAGAAATAGCCGCCTTATTTCCGACGCTGACTAAAAATTCGGGCCCGGCGCGATACCGTCTTGCGACGTCGGTTCAGCATCGGACAGCATCCACCAGTCCGGGCTCGGACCAGGCCCGTTTGCCGGGTCCGGATTGACATCGGCTGGTGGACCCGTAACTTGGCCTTAGTTACAATCGGATACTAAGCTTACTGTCGGTATCCGGTGCTCAGAGTCGTGCCGGGCCCAAAATCGTGCCGGGTAGAAATTGAACCCGGGGTTCAATTTCTACCTGGGAATTTATTTCATTTATTATTATGAAAAATATACTGAAAATGGTTCCATATTGCGTATCAGCGAATATCAAATCTCAATATGAAGTTCGTGAAAATATTTATATAAAATAATTAATAGCTTTTATAAATTTTTTATAAATTTTTTAATAAATTGTTAGTATATAGTTTGAGTCATTTATAACTTCAAAAGTTATTTCTTAAGGATAGAGAATCACTTGTCACTCTAAAATTTATTTTTGTGTATACTGGGATTTGAATTCCGCGCAATTACGGCTTGTTTCCCAGGTATCCCAGGAATCCACGTAGATTATAAAGAACCTCTAAGTGGATTCTACGTAAATTCCAGAGTCGAATATTCCTTTCCAGATAGGGGAATCCTCGTGGAATCCACGTGGATTCCACGCGGAAAATAAAATCGACGTCAAGTCTGGAGTTCAACTGATTTCGTGGAATCTACGGGGAATCTACGGGGATTCAATGTACGGCTTCCCCCTTTTTCCAATTTGAATTCACATAGACTGCAATAGGATTTTACGTGAAGTCCACGCGGAAAAGACAGTCGACGATAGGTACGGAGCGCAAAAACTCCCTGGAATCTATAGGGCCAATTAATAATCTCTAAACAAATTTCAACATTTTTCTGTTTCCCTACATTATCGATTGCTTTGACCTTAATTTCAATAAGCTTTGCAATATTTATTTTATATACCTCAGTTATTAGAATGACTTTAAAGGCATATCCGTTTTGCTGAATTTTTCAGCATCTAATTCAGACTAATTTCATTATGTCAAATATATTTACCTGGTATACCTACAACTGCCGACTTTATAAACCGACCAAATATTTTTCTGCGTGTACATTTTGTGAAAATATGTCATTATATTACGTAAATTAATTTTATTTTAATTGAAAACTGCGAACCTAAAACAGTAGTTTACTACATATTGCACATAACTTATTTATCATATTATTGTTAAAGCACAAATGATTGACAAAGAAGTTTTTATTCAAATGCCCAATGATATTGTTCAAGAATTGATACCGATAATAGGCGATCGATACACGTTTTTGCAAAGTCGAGAATTGAATACTAAACAACTGAGTTTTAATAGAAATGTAATTTCTAATCATTAAATTTGAACTGTAATATAACAAATTGTTGCTACCTGACGATTGTTTATGGTCGGGTGTCTTTACCATTTTTATGATTGTCCTGATCATTTTTATTGTTATTGTAACTATTTTTTATGGTTGCAGCAACCATTTTTATGGTTGTTGTAAGCATTTTCAATGTTGTCGTAATCAGTTTTTCTTGTTGTCGTGACCATTCGTATGGTTGTCCTGACCATTATATATGGTTGAGTTCATCATTTATATGGTTGCCATAACAATTTTTATGGTTGCAGTAACATTAGATTCGATAGTTACTCTAACTAGTATTTCTGGTTGACGCAAAACAACCATTCTATCCATAGTTGGGAATACTAATTTCTCTCACACGTGCGGGAGAAGTGCCTTCTTCTCCGCCTGTAATGAATTGGAAAAGTGCACGTTTCTCCACTCATGACCGTGGGAGAAGAAAGTGCTTCTCCCACGCACTCGTAAGAAAAAATATCGTACTTTACTGGTGGGAGGACCAGGGATTTCTCCCACATGTGCGTGATTGGCCACTTGCATCGCTCGTGGCCAATTACACGCGTGGGAGAAGTCCCTGCTTCTCCCACTAGAAAAGTAATGTACTTTTTTCTCTCACTGTCCCGGAAAGAAACTTTCCATATCATTCCGTTTTCAAATTTTCATTAAAATCGTTCAAAACGCGTAATAATGTTTGATCGTCTAGCGGATAAATCGAATCAATTTCTTCCCATTGGGCCGAAATTTATCGCAGCTCGCTGTATAACATTCGAATTTTCCGTATGGATGAAAACATATGAAAATTTGCGAGGCAAACGAAGGACGAACGAACGTTCGGAGCGCGCCCAGTTAAAGCCAATAAAAGTCTCCGCGCTCCCCTAAGTCCCTTTCTTCTGGCTCGACTTTTCTTGGCTACGATCCTCTCTCTCCCGGGAAAGTGTATATTTCAATCTCGGGCGTCATCAAGCCGGAAAAAAGGAGCGCCGGGGAAATAAAACGGGATCCGGGCCATGCCGCGTCCACTTCCGGCGCGGCGGCATTGTTAATCGCAGCCGCGGCCGCCGAGTTACGGCGCCGGCGACGTAACTCCGAATATTGACACCGCCGCGGCCGAGACAATATGTTCTCGCGGCGAATACCTCAAGGAAACACGCCGAAATGACTCCATATTGCGTCCCGACCCGTGTCTGAACCCTCGGACAAACAGAAATAAATGTCGAAAAAGATGTCTCTCTCCCGACTACACGACTCGGGGCGTTCTTTTTTTCAACGGCGAAACAGTTGCGACCACGAATCGATGGTAACTACGCCGACCTGACTCCGGGTACAGTCTGGCGAGAATTTCACGACGGAGGACGCTCGCGGAAAAAGGCAAATCGGGCGAGCTGTTTTTCGCCGCGGGGTGCGGGATGGATTTTCGAGGGGGTGTCGGCTGAGCGGTCTGAGGGGAGGGGGCGGGGGGCAGCTAGATCCAGCTGACTCGAGGGAAATGGGTTTTGAGCGGGGATGTACGCAGTTAGGATGCGCGAGGTGTCCCGGTCTTTTGCATACATTTTGAAACGCGGAGCCGCCGAATATGCCGGACGGGCGAAACTAAGGCTCGAGTGAAACGAAAGTAACAGCGCGCCGCGTCCATGGCGCGGGGCGGGGTGGACGTGGGGGGCGGCCGGGTGATTAGTTGCTGGACGCTCACGGGAAATGTGATTGGGTGCGATTGGGAAAGGGACGCCGGTTGTGTGAATGTTGCTGCGGGTACAGATATGTGCAGGGGAGAGTAAATGGAAAAGTGCTGACAAGGGGAAGATTCAGAAAAAAATGTTTTTGATATATTTTAAAAAACATATTTCACCTTAAACGTTGAGAGTTTAGTAGAGTTTGTGTAGGCAAAAATATCTATATGTGACAAATATCCCTGTTAAAAATACTATTATGTACAATTAGGCTTACTGCATATTTGATATCACTTGGATAAAAATCTCATAAAAACACACAGATACTAATAGAAATAGAGGTCAGTCCTATTTGTATCAATGGATTTCTATGCGATTTTTGTTTAACCTTGGATTTCATATCACAGAATTTCGTAAAACAAAATGTGTCTTATGAATCCTTGTGGATTATGCAATACAAACTTTGTATTGCAGTAACTTTGCATGCCTTTAAATGCAAGCTCTTGTGCTTTGTTATGATTTTTCTTATGCAATCACAAACCACAAGATCTTGCATTTAAACTCATGCAAAGCTTCTATGATTTTTCTGTTGCAAAATCCACAGAAATTCATAAGTAGTTTTTTGTTTTATGAAATTCTGTGACATGGAATACAGGGAAGTGACTAATATTTATATTCAAGAAAATATCATCGATTCATTTCAATTCATTATTGAAATACACACAATTTTAACAAGCTAGATTATACAGTCCGAACTGTTGCATTTACAGTCTGCATTGCAAAGGTACCGGTTCGGTTTTCTCAGTGTGTCAGTGACAGATAGTGTACTTATAAGTAAAAATATGAAACGCATAAATTATAGTTTATCTGGTGTAGACCTTAACAAGACCACCTGGAAGGTGGTCTTGTTACGAATTGCCATTCTGTGAATCAATAGTGACGACTCAACGTTGAACAAACGTCTGTAAAATGAATAAATTCATTATTGATGAATGTTGATTAAGGGACAGTCGGGTAACTTGGGCCGCTTGCTATGTTGGGCCACCCCCTAATTTAAACGAATAACACTCTTTATCGTTAAAATTTGTTATACTATCAATAGCATATTAAAAAACGATTTCATTTAATATATAACCATATCAAAATCGCTTTAAATTAACAATATAGAGCCAAATTTGTTACAGAGCCAAATTTCACAATTATTCTTATAACTTTCCATGATTGATATTTGAAGAAATATATACAACAGATAGGTTAACATGTGATAACAACAACTCATATCGAATGTTGAATGTTTTTTTAATATGGAGAACTTATTTTTTGCTTATTTATTAAAAAATATCAGTTATATGAAAAAATGTTGAGAGTATTTAAAATTAAAATTTTTTATTACAAATACAATAGCTTGAAAGGTACTATTTTTTCATGAATTGTCACACAATTTATTTTACCGCAATTTGTTATTTTGTCTTATTTACGCAAAATCCTTATTCACATTCTGGTTAGATTATTCAACGCTTTCAAATAGGCGGCCCAACTTACCTGCACCGTTGAGTAATGTGGACCTTTTGCACATATTTTAGAAACGCTTGCTTTTTCATTAAAATATTAATAGTTAGGTTTGAAAATTCACCCAGTTGTAAATAAATAATTGAATTATTACACGACATCAATATTAATGTCAAATATTGATCTTATAGTAATAATAGAAGTGATCGGGTATGGTGGGCCTTAAGCGACTCACCCCTAAACTCTGCTTGAACATACATCAGAATTAAATTTACGTGACGATTTCTACACTTATAACCATATAATCCAAGTGCAATGAGAAAATTGTTAGAGTAAATTTTACTATATCATTTAGAAATCGCGATGTATGTTTCCTATCTGAACGAAACTAGAATAACTTCAGAAAAATTTTCCCAGATAATTTAGTAAATACTACTAGATAAAATTTCCTGTTACATGCAGAAATATCTTCTTTAAAGGTATAGTAATTTTGTCCAGATGAGATACGATGCGTCGCGACTACTATATGGTATCGTAAAATTTACTTAAAATATATTAATTTTTCATAAAATATTTGTCTGCGTGTATATTAACATACAATGCCGATTCAAACTTTATCAATAATAATTTTTAACATAATCGTTAATGTTGAGACAACGATAGCAATCGATGATTCAACTTTAATAGAACGCTAAGTGTAGAAGTTCATTCAATCATACACCCTTGTTTTATTTTCCTTGTAAAATATTTTTAATTTTTCCAGGTATTTTCAGTTCTTCAATGTCTACAACAAAACTTTACAACATAAATCACTACAATCGATCAATGCTGGTTATAGTTGTTAGATTAACAAGTGCCTCCTCAACAATTGGTAAATAAATTCATCTACACCCACGTCGAGAATTGATTTAAAGCAGAAGAAAGTCTTTCTTCACATATTTTAATTCCACTATTCCATTTCCATCCTGAACGAGACTCAGCCGATCCACCCCCGGACAATTAATTATCGGCGAAACTATTTGTCACATTAAACTCGGTTCGTGCGCGATCGACGTGCAGTTGGAAAAATCAGAGAAAGGTGGAAGCCCGAAGCTCGCTTTCGGGCTCGTGAAGAGGGTTATTTCGTCGCTATTGGAAAAATGTTATTTACGCAGGACAGGAGCTCTGTCCTTATTTACATGTGGTAAGTCTCCTACGGGATCAAATCCCGGACCACGCTTGCAACCCTGATAATTCTTCCTTTGATCCAGGTCCCTCGTGATCTCAGCCTCCCAGCCACCCGTCTTTCTATTCAGCTACTTACAACCACAGTCGACTCGCGCAAGAAAAGACGGAGAACAACGTATAAAGAAACAACCAATGGCGCGTCGCAACCCCGAAATTACCTCGCCAGATAAGGAAACCTCCCAGCCAGACTAGCCACGAGATGCTTGACCCGAGAGCAAGAACTCCGAGGTGTCTTAAGTCTGGTTTGATTTGAATTTTGGCGGAATTGCAGCCCCGCGTTTGCTCTAGTAACGCCGGGATCTAACGAAAAGGAGACAGTCGATATCATCTTGTGTAAGCTCACAAGACGACCGAGAATGATTATAGGGTGTTGTAATAATGTTTCGACGTTAGCACAGAGCTAAGTTTATGTGATCGGGCTCAAATAAAACTTGTAAATGTATTTAGATTACGTTTCTGCAATGCATGACAATGGATTTTTAGATAAGTCAAATGTACAAAAAAAGAATGTATCAGAACAATAAAAACTTTGCGACACTTTAACACAATTCTAAAATGCTATACATTTTCTATCTGCACTAATGTATAGAATACTTCGATTCAGATATATCAAATCTATATAATAAAATAACTACATGTCTATTGATTTACTCTTAGCTTCAAGCTAGTTCTAAAAATAGAGGTAAAGTGCGAAAAAAAGTGATGTGCCCACATGTCTGAAAATAATTCGACGTAACAAGTTCAATACGATGAAACAACTCAAGCTGGTCCCGGAGAAACACGGATCGAATCAACTGACGGCGGAAACGAAATTCCTCGAACACCCGTTATATGCGTCCTTATCTGGTTAGTTAGCAAGGTTCGAAAATCCGGGGCGAGTATGCTCTCGTTGGATGAATATCCCTCCAAAGGTTTTCGTCCAATCAACGGGCTGGTCAGCGCGGCCGGCTGGTGGGGGTAGCCGGCCGGGCATTGGTCAGCCGGCGAGACACGCTGGTATTGAACGCTTCGTTACAGGGGATGAAAAAACCGCCCCGAACTGACCTCAAACGTCCTACCCTCGTCTCCGCAAAACCAGCCTAACGTAATCCCGCGGCGCTCAACGACCAAGTGCACACAACTCGCATCACAAAAGCGCCGTATTTGCAAAATGACGTCACCGTTGTAAAAGCGCCGTAATTTTTTTATTATTCTGCGCCGCGGTCGGCCAAAATGAACACCCGGCGTAACAAATTTGAATTTTGAGTTGAATATACGAACATTTTTAACGGATAAATAACGTTTTCCTTGGAAAAATCGTTAGGAACTGCATTTTACAAGACACAAAATGTAGTTTCAGAAACTAAAATTATTTGCATCTTATTGTTTGCATCTTTTTCAGGTTCTATGTTTACTTTTGTCTAATGCCACGTAGTCCAACAACGTTGTGTTAGCTGACTATTTATTATTGTCTGGGTCAGCACAGTTTTCTTAATGTCGAGCAAGTAAGTGAGGTTAAGCAAGATGGCAGCTATTTGGAACGAAGTGTAGTGTTGTTTCAAAGGAAACAGTAGAATAAGACTGGCATGTCGATTAAGTGTAGCTGTAGATTACTTTGCTTTGGGGTGTGAGGGTATGTTGCAAGGTAAAAAAAGACGAGATGATGTTTCGCGGCCTTCGCTCGCCCACAATCCACTTTCCCTGAAAAACTTGCTCCGTTCGAGAAAACTTATTTTTAATGTAAAAGTGTTCGCAGCGGTAGAGGTCGACAGAGAGGCAGTGAGGAAAGTTCCTCACTGCCTCTAATTGGGAAGATTAACTTGTGAATGGATAATTTTTTGTCAGATGGTCATTTTTCGAAAATTAGGATATCTTTAGATTCAAGTTTCGCAAATTGCACGTAAATTGTGTATTCTCGTCGGGTCAAATATACTGCCGGATTTAATTTTGGTACTGATGTAAATTTCACATTTCAATGACAAACTTGATTCGTGAAATAAAACTAAAATTATTCACATCAAACTGTGTTTATGCAGAATTAGACAAAACTGGATCATTAACGTTGCTTGGACAAATTGTCTTTTATTCAATTACCTGACTAATTATGTAGTTCCCTAAGGTAACTCTTAATCTGTACCCAACACCATTTCCTCGTCACTTGCTATAAGTAAAGCAGCACTCAATATAAGTAAAGCAACGACAGCAAAAATACTTTTAACGTTCAGTTTTTTTATAAAGCATATTTTTCGCCTCGACTGAGTACGTTTAGAGAATTATTACAGTTTATTTCTGTACGACTTTTGAAAACGTAGTTTCCGTGGCGAGTCTCCGGAGAATTTACATCTTCTAATTATCTACAAAGATTCTACGTTAAAATTACAGGTATGTTTTGTTAGGATTTATTTAAAAATAAAAAATAAAAAATTAAATAACCAGTTTTGGTATATCCTCTTTAATAATATATCGCAAGTAAACTATTATAGTCCTCTTTATATTTCACTAAAGTTGGGCGTATTTCAACTTGGATATTAACTTTTTCTTAGTAAAATTACAGTAGAATTACAGTGTACTGTAAATGTAAGTTACAGTAAATTACAGTGTACTATAATATACAATTATAATTGTAAGCTCCCAACATTAAATGTATTACATAAGTATGAATGAATTACTTTATTTGTAACATTCGGAGCTAGTGAAATGAGATGTAATATTACAATCTGTGTGAATCTAAAGGTTTTTCGAACCTTTTTCAAAAAAATCTTAAAGATTTTCACCAAAACATCTTTATATTAAACTATGCACTAATAATACACATTTGTGGGCTAGAGGGCATCCATACCCCTAAGCAAAAATAAATACATAAATATCTGAATAGAGATCTACTAAATATTTCAACTAAATTAACACTTGTAATGATAGAATAAATAAATTAAATTACAGACAGACTGATAATACATAATAAATGAATTAATTAACATTTATTAAGTACTAGGAACGTTTTGCACTCGCGCTCTTCGAAATTGATTTGCCTCGCGCTGCCGCTAAATATCCCGGTGAATATCATTTTTCCATCCATTGTATCGCGTTGCAGCCGCGCGTTCCGCGGAATCGCGGCATCGCAGCCCGTGCGAAAACGAGTTCGCCCGGCGCTGTAACGCAAGCCGATGTCAGATGTTTTCGTAGACGGCGCATTAGCGACGAATGCGCGCGCGCCAGAAACAAATACGACGCAACTCGACGGAGCGCAAAACTGAAGTATATTCAACTGTCTAAGTCTAAGGGCTATTTGCATAGGCGATATTATACCTTTGCCCGGCGTCGCTCCCTCGCCCCCCCTGCCCCCTCGCAGTCTCCTTTTCCCTTCCCCGCCCCCTCCCCGACGCCTCACCCGCAGCGTTTTGAGGACGTCTTGGGATCTTGGGAATTGAATTAGTAGTGGTTCACCGGAGTAAGACTCGGGCTATACTCAATTTGAACTAAGATCGCGCCCGGGAATGGGCAAATTGCTAAATCAGTTTTACGTGATCACCTATTCAGAAAGTTACAAGCGATCGAACGTGAATATTTCATCCGGCAGCGAGACCAAACTGGCGCGTGTTTCGTGCACGAAACGCGATTAGCCGTAAGGTCCGAGGCAGAAAAACCAACCGCCTATCATTGCTTATTCATTGAGTCAACGTTGGCCCAGTACTGGCGGTCAATCATCAACCAGTAACGACTAACAAACGTTGACTCAACTACTGTTTGTTTCTTCTGTTTCACCCAGACGCAAATATCCTTCCAATGCGCAACATCGGGTTAACATTGGCCCAAAACAGGCGGACAACCATCGGTAGCGAATTCTGTATCAGAAACAGTTAACAAAAATACCTAAACTACATATAGTCCCAGACGGACGAAAATATATTCGTAATATATATGTCAAAATATATCAAATATATTTCGGCAAAAAAATTGTATAATTCGTATATATTTTATATATATTTATTGCATATAAGCAGTGAAATATATATAACAAAATATTACATTTATATATTATATATATTTACAATACATTTTACATATTTTAAATATATTGAACATATATTTTTGCGGCAAAAATTTACGCATATATTTTAAAAATATATTTTCGACCGAGTGGGGTACTGTACCGATTAAACAAATCCAACAAATATTGCCAGTACTGGCCCAGTACGGGGTCATCTATTGTTTTGTTTGAGGTGCGAAAAACAGTAGGACGGGCAGCGCGGATTGGTCGGCGATCGATCGAGGATCCGCGGCAAAAATAGCTCGTTCCCTTTGGCGCAGTTAATTTGGCAAATGGGGCTGTCGCAGGGGCTGCGGCATGGACACCGCAGGAGCCCTCCGACATCCATTGCACGCAGACGTACACTCCGACACAGTCACGATTGCCGGCGCACGGACACACCGACGCGAAGGAATCGAGTGATCTCGGCGGAGTCTAATAAAAAGCATCCCCGAGAGCGTGAGAGTATGGTGGGGTCAGAAGTCCATTCGGAAAATGGAGGGACTCGCTCGTCCAACTAAATCTACCCGATAGCGGATTCCAATTGTCCGGCTCGAGTCAGCCAATTTCAGAATTTCCACAGTTACCCGAGAGCTTTGAGAGAGGCTTTGGGGACAGAGATGGGCAGGGAGCCGAAAAGGAACGGGGGGCGGAAAAAGGACGGCGGGGCCCCCTCGAGTGATTTTTCAGATTTTCGGCAAGGCGCGCGCCGCAGGACGATACTTGTCCGGCCTGTTAGGAAGATGTATGGCAGACGGCTAGTCCTGGCCAGGGTTCGACTCGACTTCCGACTTTCTCGGCGGAAAACATTGAGTCTGTGGGTGGTAGTCCCATCCCCCGGGCCGCGCGCGCGGATACTATAAATTCAAGCTCCAACCGTTCACCCTCGGGCTGCCACCCATATCTATGGATAGTGGCCGAATATAAATAGAGAACAGCTAAGGCAAGCCGCAGTCTGACTGCTTACGCGTGCACATAGAGATAGGACGGGATAAGTCGTCTTTGACGAAATGTAAATTTAGGGGGGGGGGGGCGATAGCGCTCGATGACGTTCGGCGTTGGATCATGACATGAAGTTTAGGACAGTGAGTTGTTGAACTTGACCGTGGCGTTTATTTATTTTGTTTACACAACACACATTTATTTCAGATGGTATTATTGAATATATATTGAATTTATTCTGATTAATTCGAGTTTATCGGTAATCACATTTTAACACAAGACTTTAGTAAATTGATAAAGTTAAATATTAAATACCTGAAGCGACATTTTCTAGTAGATGTCACTTTCGAAAAAATACCTACCTTTTGATCTACTTAGGTCGTGAGAAAATCCACCGACCCTGTTTATGCAAAATTAAGTGTTTGATTCGTACACACAGTTTCAAGTAATTATATCGAAAATTTTAAGTGAAAATAGTGTACCCTAGGAAGTACTGAATCACATTATTAACCATATTACAGTTAAAATTGTAAACGATTTTATACGTTTTGATTTGACTCTTCAAAATCCCGTAATGTTGCACATCACAAACACTTATTTTTGCAACGTGCTTGATAAAATAAATATAAGATTTGTTATGGTGAAATGTATCTGCATAGATGAGTTACGTAGGTAAGTGATTCAAACAATACTGACCACCTAAATCTTTTAATATAATTAATAATATTCAATTTAAAAGGAATAATGTGAATGAAGAACAACAACAACGATCGTATGTTTATGCAGCCCGTTTTTGTACGCAGCAACTTTCCCAGCAGCTTGTCCGCCGGCGTCGATTTTTATTTGCTTACATAACCTGGAATATATACGGGCAAAGTTTTGCTTCCAAAACAAAATTCCGTATGTTTTAAAAGAACCCTCGCACACGTGTTCCAGCATGGACACAGCGCCGGAATTATTGATGTCATGGGAATGTGACGAAACCATTGATTCAAATAAAACACGAATTTAAAAAGTAAAAAGTAGCGCGCCGTTCAATTTCGCATTCCCCATTCAACGGCGCCCTCCCATTAACATCCGAGTTACGCGCTCACGATTGTAAAACCGCGACGAACGGAAGGCCGCGCGAGCGTCAACGTCAAATCGTATGCTGATATCGATTTTCGCGGCATCGAGAAATAATTGATTAATTTCGTGCGGCGCTTGGCCATTACCTTGCGCAGAGCCGCGGAATATCAAAAAATGCTTGATAAATTACATGCGGTGGAAATGGTATTGCGGCATACGAGGCGAATCTCCGGATTTTCTTGACGGAAATTTTATTCGGTGGCCACCTTCAGTCAATCGAATCTCACAGAGAATTTAACACCCCCTAATACGGGGAAAAGTCGAAATTTCCAATTTTATCGAATCTCCGGTCGTCTGTTCGATCCTCGGGGCATTACGCCGTCGGGAAATGATGCTGTCAGTTGAGAAACAATCAAACAAATTATCCATACTTCTTCCTGAGATCTTTTGAAAAAACAGTTATTTTGTTTTCAAAATCATTCTGCAAATGAGTTCAATTATCGTTTTACTACCGTTCATCAAAATTCACTAACACCGAGATTATCAATATTGATGCTAACTCGATGTTAATTCAATGTTGTAAATAATTCTTGAATTAATCATTCAACGTGTATTCGTTATTTCCGATGGAACCACTTTCAAACAACAAAATACAAAAATAACAACCTTGAATGGAATTTTTAGTATTGGAACAATGAATGTTGATTCAACGTTGATATATCGATCCATCAATATCAATTGAACTTTTATCAACATCAACTTTCGTAACGTGATTCAATGTTAATACAGCATTGATTCAGTAAATGATAAGTTAATTCATCAGTATCATTAATGTTGATTTAACGGAGATTGAAATCCGATAAATCAACATTAACGTTTTACATATTTAACAACGCATAAAAAAAGATATAAAGAACACGTAACATGGTTTCTTGATTTCTTGATTTTGGTTGCGGTATTGAAAACACTGCGTAAATACGGCATAAATGGGGCACAAATTTTCGATCCTTCTTCTGTATTACGTTCGCGTGTGTCGACTGCTAAAGGGATATTTTAGCCGCGATCACGCGGATTGTTCATCGTATACGCCGAACGTCGGCCCGTTAATAAAAATAACGGACATAAGAATAAGGCTGAACTTTTCTTTCACGGCACGTCGTGTGTTCCCGACATACGAGGACACATGGCTCCGCGATGAGACTAGACGAGAGGAGATTCGTACTCGCGCGTTTTCTGCGAAAACGACCCTATATCGGAAAGACATAAACGCCCGAAATCCAGGTCGTAAATTAGGATCCGACAAAATGCCGGACTCTTCGGCAATTTTTATTTCTTATCCCAGTTCCCGCGCTTGCCATATTTAACGCCGCGAGGCTGTTGGAAAAACATTCGCTATTCCTTATTCTGCTTCCACAATAATTTTATTCATTTTTTTATCGGTTCATCTTCTTTAAGGATCTTACCCGAATTCACGTGCAGTCGCAAATCACTCGGTTATTTTTGTTATAGAAAATCATTCAATGAAACATGTTTTTAGTTAAATTTTTAGATTTCGTAATATATTTATGTTGTAAAAGATAACAAAATGAAATAGTAAATTATAACATACATTTTTTCCTCGTTCAGTTTTCACTATTGGTCTACTGACGGGTTGTATACATTTATATGTATACGTAATATATTATTTTAAAAAATTATATCCCTTAAACGGTGCACTATCTTAAGTCTGCACTGCCCCAGTGTACCCTGAAACGGTACACTGGGGTCAAAAAGTCCCCCAAACTTAAATCATGGCTAGCAAGGTACTAGTGTTACCAAAAAACATTTTCAAGCAATGAAAAACATTCAGTGAAATGTCTATTTTACAATGAATATAATCAGAATTTAATCTTTGACGCGAGTTATTCACATAAGAACGAGACAAAGACACGAAAAAAAAGTGAAAGTGTACTGTTTTACAAAAATGATTCTAATTTTGGCTGGGATCAATTAAATAAGTTATAATATTTCCAGAGTGTGCCAAATCGAACTATCTTATGGTTATTTGAAGATACTTAAAAAACATATTTATTCTGACAAATAAACATTCGTATTATGAGCCTACTCATAACAATTGCATTAGTCTAAAATATATAAGCTATTTCAAATAATCGCCCCATCAAATAATTTAGCCCGAAATTATAAGATTATACACGAGAAAATGAAAAACCTTTTTTTAAGTAACAATATTATATGTGATTATAAATTATTTTTGTAACAGAATAATTATTTGTATTGCTTAAATACTAAAATCACTTATTTTGATATATTTTGAATGTTTTTACGAAAAAAATTAATCTCGAATTTGGAATAAAAATATTGCACTTACCGGTACACTGGGATCAAAAAGTCCCCGAGACTTTGTAAATCACTGCACAGGTTGCTAGGTATGTACAAAATAGAGGTTAAACACACTGTAAAGGTTCGCTAACATGACAGGCATAACTGATATGACATCTACCGCCAAATTTTGAATGTCGAGTTTTGGCAGTAGATGGGTTGGGGGACTTTTTGACCCCAGTGTACCGTTTAAGGGTTATTTTTGCAACACACAGATGGTGCCAATAGCCTTAATGGAACGACAAAAATCGATCGGCATAATGATCGCTGGATCGACACGGAAGAAAACTGGAGTGTGAAATTGCGCATGTGTTTAGATTAAATAGAGAAGATTTGCATGTGTGGAAAAACAGGGGTGACACGAATTCAAGAATGCAGAGCACGTTCTCAACCAATGCTGCCTGCTAGGCAGTAAAACAAATACGCCCATCCCACTTGTACAGGGTGTCCCGGTGTAATACGACTCTATGGAAGCATCGGCCGCCACGCTGGGCTAACTCCACACCAGACTCTCGCGCGACTCTTTGCATGCGACGAGGCGCCCAGGATATGCGTATAAACACGCTCGTAGCATTTAAGTATCTGATCTCGGGTGTAACGCAGTGGCCATGAAATAAACAGCAAAATTGTATCGATCGGTCCCAATGACGAAAAACAATCGTCTTTCGGGTTCAGGCAAAAGCGTTGCCCAAGATGACCACACATTTGTAAACATCCACCTCTTTAACCGTTTTGGCGTTTGGCAGATACTTTTAAAAACGTTTCCATAAACCCAAAAAAGAAATTATTATATTATCTAATATGGTTAGAAAAATTGATCTTTTAGGTTTCAAAACTACAAACAGTGGTTTTGTACACTATTTCTCCAAATACTGGTCACCCTGATCGTATTCTCGACTGCTTCTAGGCCGAAAATGGAGGAGAATGCGGGGTTGGACAATTAACCCCCTTGAGTCCCACTTAACGGGAATAATAAAGGAAAACAAATTGTCGCGATGAAAAGGATCGTCGACAACTGCGACTGGCATGGCAAAAAACTGTCGTTCGGATGTAGACTCAATAAAAGCGAAATGAATGATAGACGGATGAAAGAAGTGGCCAATGTGGGCCGGTTTCGGCATCTCACGTGACACTGCCTCGCGGGTCGCTTTTGTTTTGCTATCCTTTTGATTGAGTGAGTCGAGGCCGCGGCCGTTTTCGTTCGGCAAAAGATTTCTACGTGACGACAGGGGAAACTTTCGTTGCGCCACGTGGTCTCGCGGCGGGACTCGGGTGGAGAAGAACAACAGCGTAGGGAACGGATGGGTTGAAAGATTATTGATTTTGTCGGAGAGACGGAAAGTCTAGATTTTGACAATTTCGGTACACTGAGAGAAATGGTAAAGCATATTTAGGTATAAATATAGTTAAATGGGGATATACTTTCCAGTGTTAAGAACATTGCAATAATTTCGTGTATCCTTTGCTAGAGTTATATGTGAATTTGCCGTTAAGTATAGCAAAGCGTCTCAGAAAATATTGCTTTCTTCTTCATATTGAAAAGTATATTCCACTTTTGCTGTAAGTATAGCTAAATATGCTTTACCTCGCGAGAAAGTTAGTGTAAGCACTAACTTTCTCGCGAGAGAATAGTCCGTTGGCTGGATTATGAAGAGTATATGTAAAGCATAGTTTATATAGTTATGCGTCTTTAAAACAGTTTATTAATTTATTAATTATTTGTCAATACAAATCTTGTTCGGAGGCTGGTCTATTCGTATTTGGATGAGACAAGAATCTTTGACATAAAAAAATATGTGAAAAGTTTAATTAATGTTAGTATGTATATGTCACAAATATGCTGAACCTTTATTCAGAGTTGTGGTATTCTGAAATCCTGATCATATGATGTATTCAAATACTGCATTAATTCTGAGGTCAAACAGAATAGAATTCAGTTTGACCTTAACAATTAGAAATTGTTAACAAGCTTGAATTAACTACAATATGAGTTAATTTCTTCATTAATTAATTTCAATGACAATGCATATCCCAAATTAAAAAGGTAATTCACATACAAAATTAAGTCTATCAAACTAGATCAGATTTTTTGGAACTTTCCAGACAATTTCAGAATTTGATTGTCCTCCTCCCTCGTAGATATAACCCCTAAAGTGCGAAAAATCGCTTTTGCTTAGCTAAACGTGTTCAAAAGAAACACTTGTTTTTCCAGCAAATCCCATAACCGTACAAAAGAGACTGAACCCACTGATCCAATTAAATGTTCACCGGCCGAGAAGCGCGCATCTTTTAAACCTCGACCCCGGATCGAGAGGAAGATGGACCAGTTTTCACCTGATTAGGATCGTGCACTACATTCAGTCTCAAGAATCGGGGTCAGCGCGTCATTCGGCTCGCTGAAAAGCCCGTAACCTGTTCGCTCGCGTGGCAATATCCCTTTCGGGGATTCCAAGTTCGCGCTCGTGCCGCCGCGACTGGTCCATCCCGGAGAACTGGTTCGCCTAGATGATGCGAGGGGATGCTGCCCCTCTCGAACAATGCCCACTGTCCACTTGAGGCGCAATGCCGACCGCTAAATGGACCAGCTTGGCCTTTGACTCTCGCTCCCGGCTCGTTCGCTGACGGCACGGGGATGCTGCGGCCCCACCACAGACGAATTTCCGCTTTTTGTTCCGGGTTAGCTGCACGCGGCTAATTCAAGTCAAAACACGCCGCGGCTGTCCATATAATAACCTTATAATGTTGTTATTGATAGCTAGTAGGGCCCAAAACGAGTTTAAGGCGCGCCGGGACATAACGGCCCGTTCCCGGAATGCATCGAAAATTGTGTATTGCGGGGAAAGACATTCTTTAGACTATTATGTGTAAACCTTTATATCGCAAAAAATATTTTTGATGAAAAAGAAGAGAAAGTAATTGAGGGTGCGAAAATAATTTTTTGAAATCGAGTACATAACTAGATGTTCGATTTCATTCTATCAATTCCAGCACCATGTCGATTAAAAATATGAATTCTTTTGAACTTTTTTGAAGTAAAATTTTTTTTTATTTCAATATAAATTGTCAAATTGAAATTCGTTTGCTTAGTTTAACATACAAACTAGAGTAGCTGAACATTGGGTCATTCAAATAAATGCCAAATTAAGGATAGGGTACACCCTTAAAATCAACTGTTATACAATTTAGAATACATTAAAAGCAAAACTGTCAAAAATCGTCGGTGTCAAGTGTCAATGATGGCCGATGTTAAAATGTCGGTGTAAGAAAAGTAATCAAAAAAGTGTTAAAACAGCATAATCAAAAATGTAGAGGGATTCTTCCGTTGCATTACTAAAAGCCTTTAGATTACGCGCGAACAACGAAAAAATGTAAAAAAAGAGTCACGCCAATCGCGACCGAAAATCTTAAATACGAAGAAGCTGTGGCAACTGATTGTGGTGAATCCTACCACAATTGTGGTAAATGTATACGCAAAATATGGTTCATTTAACCTCAATTTGTCAACTATTCGACTATAGTAAATGAAGCAAGACAATTTTTCTCCGTGTGGGAGATTTCATTTGTACACTGGAAAGTAACACCGGCCACAACTACACTTACACCAAATTTTAACACCAGAATTGATGGAAATATATAGACACGATTCCGAGCTAATTTTTACACCGGATTTTTTTACAGTGTATATCTAGGGATAACTTTTTCCGTGGAATCAAATGGTGTATCCAAATTAGTACAAAATTATTATTTTGTGGTTGAAAGAATGAAAGAAGACCAAAACGTCTTATTAGAGATTAGCATATTTTGAGTAGCCATATTAAAATAGAAAAATAAATGTTCTCGATGCAAATCTAAGATGAGCAAACAAATAAGACGTTAGTCAGGGCCGAATATATAAGGCACTAATTAACACTTCCTTCGAAAGGCTCGATCACGCTATCTATCGACCGCAATGAAACTGAATTATAATTTCCAATCAAAATAGTTTTAAAAAGCCTTTTACTGAACAAAAATTACGCGTATAAGAGCATTTTGTCAATTGTTATAATGTTGCATTATAACATTTATATTGTTGTTTATATACGGCCTGATGCAAATTTAAAACTCGTATCAGGCATTTATTGTTAATTGTTGCTCCGGAGGGCGATCTAAATAGCGCTGCGAACATTACGGACTTTGCGTACAGATGAATAATTCCAGAAATGCGGATTCAATGAAAATAATTTAATGTTTCAAAAACCAAATACGAAGGTAAACTCTTTCAATAGAACTATTCTATTTAAATATTTTGTACACATTAAAAAAGAATCCTGAATTCTCATTCTGTAACACCTTATATAAAATACCCTGTACAAGTTTTTTTTTTCAAAAATTGCAATAAGTAAACCCTGCAAAACGAAGTATTTTCACTTCAAACACTTTTGAAAGCATTTGGAAAATTTGTTTTACAGTGTTCATAGATGGATTAAAACTGAAAACTCTTAAAAGTTTTTTATGTTAGCATTAAAAGGTTATAAATGAAGACAATCATTTTACTATGTACTTAATAGATTTTACTGAAATTGAAATAGTATTTAAAAAAATTAATAACATATTATTATTGATACGTAAACTTTTAGAGACAATACGCCATGGAAACTAAGTATACGATGGTGTTTGTCGATTTAAATGAAACATAACTTAGCAATAGTACTTGACCCTGAAAAAAAAATTCTGACTGTTTCCAAGTATATTATATTCTTGGATGAGATATTCTTGAAGGAAGTATATTTTAGTTTCAAACAAGTATATTTTACTTGAAACTATCATATGTCTACTTCAATCAAGCATATTTTACTTAAACGAAG
>JABFPB010002521.1:0-19880 GCA_022817645.1 Ceratoteleas bidentatus
ATCTTTGTTTCTGCTTTCACCGTTTTGTTGGAAAACTAGTATATTGTTCTCCAGAGTCTAAGGAATCAATAGACAAAAAAATGATCAAAGTTGATCGTTTAGTTACCGAGTAAGCAATTATTAAAACGGTAAAGAGAGTTATATTCTAGTATAAAATAGCTTTCATACGAAATAACGAAAAAGTAACTGTATTAGTTAAGGAATATTTAGTTACTAATTATCATAGGAGCACTATTTTATTGCATACGTTTTATAATAAAACCGAAAAACTCTGCGTAAACACTGAATAAACAAATAATAAGTTGGAATAAACTTTTGAACCCGACTGTACCGCTAGTACTACCTTAAAAAGTTATGTATTAGCCTAAATATCATCTTTAATTTTATGTTAACTTTAACATATAATCATTTTTTCACCGGAGTTTCCCCTTAAATCTTTAATTTTTGAAAAATCTTAAATAAAAGGTTATAAAAGTGTTAAATATTATTCACTGTTAGTGTCGGCTTCGTGGCCTTCGTGTGACTAAGAAGCGCGCATTTTATTTGCAGTTGTCCCGCAAATCAATGTGCCGAACCAGCTGCTGGGGGCGCCACTCGGCACCAAAGTTATTTTGGAGTGCCACGTCGAGGCTTCGCCCATGTCGTTCAATTACTGGATCAACGAAAAAGGTAATACCAATTACAGTTGCGGAGTTGAGGGTCGTCTCCGGGATTACGCCACCGAGCGCGATTTTCTTTTGTTTGTCTTTGACTCCTTCGGGTTTCGACATGATATTTCAGACACTTCGCACGTAATGTGTTGTGTGCTCGGATTTATTCGATGCGCCGCGATTACGTCACGTGGGAAAGAAAGTTGTTTTAAAGAAATCGTGGTTTGCACTCGTCGCAAATTCGGCTCGACAATTTGCATATACATTTTGCAATTTGCAGACGTGTTGGGTCGCCGTGGATCGGGCGATGGAATCGTGAAACGGATGTTAAGGTTTCGCAGCGAACGTTGTTTAATGCAACGGGAACTGACTTATCGGATCTTGAGTCGATTTTTTAAACGGAAAACTGATTTCGAAAGTTTAAGTTAGTTTTCATGTAAAGTTGCTTCTTAACGGTTAATGGTAGCGACGTAAATTCTTGGAGAGGGTTGCTATGTTGAGGTAATGCCAAAGGAAAGGGCGGAAAAGACCGTATATTTCGGGTGCCAAAGAAAAATATGCAAATATAATTTAAATTATATTGTATGTCAGACGAAGTGTTTTCAATTATTGGATAAATTTGATGGTATTTAGTTACAGGCAATAAATCTTAAATCAGGGATGCACATTAAAGTGTAAGTGATATACAACTCGAAATTCTACGATGTTCTGATCGCGATGTAAACGGAGTAAGGAAACCCTGATCACGTTTCTTAACTCCATACTACAAATTGAATTGTTAGGAAAGAAGACCTTAATCGCGATGTCACAACCATTTTTCAACATAATAAACACGACTTTGCTTTCGGAGACAGCTCTTATTTTAAATGGTATTACGTATTCATATATCACTTAACTAAAATAAAGATGTGAGGCTCTTATATAATTCAAATTCAGTACATTATGATTGATTTTTCCACGTCTGATTTATAAGAGAATCTCTTGGTATCAGTTATTCTCCAGGTTAACTGACAACATGTTGTATAACATCGTCATAAGATCAATTTAATACATATATACGTAATTTTACTCTAAAATGATTCTTTTTTTAATGTAAATAATGCGCGGCATTTGTTTCTACATTACTATATTTACTGAACTTTGAAATTCGTATTTGTAACATTTTAACATGATATACTGATATTGCTCTATTTTAATTTATATGCATACTTATGAGAACATTTACGTTGGATTCATTCAGTTCGGTGGGATGTTTATGGGTGCTTGCGGGTTAAATCCAACTCAATATAAAATACATTAAGCCCGATTTGAGTTTAAAGACGGATTTAATGTGTTTTATACGGAATTAGGTTTCACTTGTACACCCCTTAAATGCTTGTACACGAAACTCCGAGGCCACAAAGTGACATGTCTGTGAGGCGTGATTTTATCAGTTTATGCTCTTCATCTTACTATAATTTTGCCATTTATTTTCGTTCACGAAATCCAAATATAATGAATGGAGACATTTTATAAAATGACCAAGTGAATATATGAGGTAACTTGTACAAATTACGTTGAACTAAATTTACTTTCTAATGAAGACGCAATATCTCAATTAGGGATTCAGAATTCGGGATTATTAAATTCAATTGTTAAGAATTTTAAAAGGATATTAAAGAATATAAAATTTGATAATTAAGAGTAAAACAATATGTTATACATTATTCTTGGAGCATAATTGTCTAATCAAGAGAACTATTTCGTAGAAGTAGTTCTGATTACTTCAAAGCGTCAGCTGTACCGGATGCAGTATTGAAGACGAAAATGTGGAGAACGAACCTTTGTTTAATTTGGTTAATTCGACTATATTGTTCGCAATTATTTTTGTTCTGTTAAATTTAATCGCATATTTTAGAACGTGAATTTGATAATCCGAGAAAAGACTGTTTATAGAATTGTGAATAGCAGTAAAATGACGTTTAATGTACGATAATTAAACTATCATTTATTCATTAAACTAATTATTAATTAAATCATTTACTAATTAAACTATCATTCAACGTATTTGTTGGAATCTAAAAATAAAAATAAGATCAAAATTGAGTATCTTTTGTAATAATTGACAAACCAATTCAAGAGATTGAAATACTCCGAGGAAATATGACTTCGCTCGCTTTTTTAAATAATTCAAACGTTTCATTCATTTTTTCATAAACATTCAGGGCCGCACCAAGCTTGGTATTTAAATTTCATTTACATTAATGAAATCATGATGAATTTTATTTCGCGAATCAAAATGACAGTTACTCGATATCTATCAAATATTGTTCATAACATGAGAAATGTGTCACGTTTATCATAACCGGACAATAAAATACCGGATTACATTTCGTTTTTTTTTAAATCCAATGATAATTACACGTGAGCAGTTAAATTATAATTGCAGAAATTATTCCGATTCATCAGTTAACAACAGTGCAATTTCGGTAGAATATTCTGATAACTGATGGAAAGCCTGATAGCATCTTCGACTATTTCATCTTGTGTCTCTCTTTTCACAACGACACACACTATATTATCGTTATCACATTATTTTTCACAATCAAATCATTATACAGTATCTACACGAGCAAGTCTTTACAACATGTTTATTTATACGCTCAAATCTAACGAATATTGTAATTTTGCGATCAATCGTCACGCCATAGTTGCCGGCGCAACTCAAATTTTCAGATAGTAAACAAATACGATGATAAACGGATGATCGCATTTCATCATTAAGTTCTCTGACTAAACCTATCTGATTTTCCGTTTTGAAGCAAGCTGCCACATGACGGATGTTAAATATCACCATTGTTGAATTTCAACTTGTTTGCCGTACAGAAAGTCGATTAATTAATATTAATAAACTTATGTGCAACGATTGAAACGAACAGAATCGTAAAATTCGAATTCAGAGAAAAAAGTGGAAGAAATATGACTACAAGTTACCAGGGAGAAATGTTTAAGCAAAATCGTATATCTTAATATTTGTTTTACCGAATTTCAATTTTTTTCAATTTTTTTGTTCTTATTATAGTTAAAATAATGTGGTAAATCAACGAACGTTCGAATCCCAAAGAAGCGAGATCAAAGAATCAGAAACAAAAACGTGTTGTCAAAAATTGATCGCTTCCTCGCGTTTCTTCGACTTTTCTTTTTGCCGGTAAAATATCGTTTTCCGTTTAATAAAATCCATTCGAGTGTACCAAGTTGATCCTTTTTGTCGGCGAAAAATCGTTTCGCTTTAAGGCACAACAGTGCGGCTCTTATTGCCGAATTGATCATCCCATAATTTTCGAGAATTTTTATTTGATCCCTCGAGTGAAAAGCCAAACCAACAATGCTCGAACGCAATTTGCGGATTTTTTTGCAGCGGAGATGCTCGTATCCAGTGAACGTTACGAAGTTAGAACTACAAAGAAATCACCGTACTCCGTTCGCATGGACCTTATCATCCGAAAACTCCAAAAACAGGACGTGGGAACATACCACTGCGTAGCTACGAACTCATTGAACAGTACCAACAGCAGCATACGATTATACGGTGAGTTTACTTTGCAAATTTCAGACTTGATATTACGATTGCGATACTGCGGTAAACGACTGTTGAATGAAAATCTCATTTCTTCGCACTGAATATTGAAATTGATTGCATTTTAAAGTTTCAATGAAGTTACGTTTCATTGGCAAATGGAAAATTTTTTAAGCCGTAATAAATAAAATATTTTGCTACAATGAAAAAATGGAGAAAAGTTGATTTTTTTATTAGATTAAAAAACTAATATTTTTTCGAAAATTTCACAGAAAGGAAGTTGAATACACCTGTTTTGTTTTGAAATATTTATAGGTGAATTTCTTCTTGTGAATGTATAATTTGGTATTTAAAAAATAGATATTTTAGTTCTAACACTAGCAACTTTAGTGGAAAACTTGTATTGTATTAAAATAGACTTGCAATCAATAATCGCGCTTTATGTGCATAATTTATATCTGACTGAGACAAATAATATGTAAAAGTAGAAATGGGATTGAGACTTTAAAAAATGTATGTTTCTCTTAGTAATTTATTATTGCTTACTCATATAATTTTATGTCAAAATGTGATATGAATATTATTGGGGTCAAATTGAACTTGAATCGGAGAGTTGTTAAATTATTCTTTGTACATTCGTAAATGTGATTTTAAACATTTTCTAAAACGGATTTACAAACCGTAAGTGGATCCTATAACTGTAACTCGAAATCCTCTCATGTTATATTCGATTCGGTTTTTCACTTAAAGTAACTTCATTTCGCTCACAGTTACCAAGCAACTTTTTAAGAAACATAATATATTGTCCCAAACTTCATTATTTATTGCTCTGATTTTGAGGTAAAATATAGTTCTGCTCAATACGTGTTACACATTCTAAAATATGGGTTATTTTGTAATGTATATTTCAGCTATTTCAGTTATATTGAAACCTTGAAACTTATATAGTAAAATATTAAACATTTGGAAATAATATTTATTTTGTTGATTCCATTATTATTATTATACCTTAAATTTCTTCTCAGTTTTGTCAAGTATTGCTTAATAAAAAGGATTAAAAAATATTTCAAAGCTCGTATCTATTAACACAAGTACAATGCTGGGTACGTTCTAAGAAACCTGCTGCGCTTACCAAACAGTCTAGAAAGCAGCATAGCCTTGCCTATGATAAAGTAAAGTTAATTTATAGAGTTAACAATTATAAAAATAAAAGATAAATACGAAAGGCAGTGAGTGTAGTTTAACTTAAATGAAGGAAATTAATTGACACTGGAAGTTACTTGTTTTAAATTGATTTTATTCTCTCGAATTGCTTCTAATAATTAATTAAATTAATTAATTTAAATTAATATTACACATTTAAAACATTATTGAATTTTGTATTACACTTTGAACTTTTTGTTATTCTATGAGAAGTATAGAGATAGAGAAATGATAACTAGAGAAGTAATAATTGTTAATTTTTATTGGTTACACGCTACACGATTTCCTATACAAATGTGATCATTTTATATTGAAACAATAAATCAGCATTTTATAACAAATATCTGTAATAAACATATGTGACTATGCAGTATACCAAAAATATATTTTTGGTTTATTGCACTTTGCTATATTGTGTTGATAAAATTGAAACACAGCGTAACCGGAGAATTAAAACATACAGCATGTTTGACTAATCGAAAACATCTCGAATGGCACTTTGTTCACGCGAAATCCAGTGGTTTTGAATTGGGTTCTACATTGATGAAAGTTTTTATTGACACGAACCCATATTGCTTCAAGGGCAATTACTACGCATGTCGATTGCTATAATCCACCACACCAATCAATGCTCGCTGCTCAAATGCTTTGCTAAAATTAGACACACATGCAGCGAATTTTTCGCAAGCCCATTATGCACTGTAAAAAAAGAATGTAAAATTACATGCTGGATTTCCTTATATATATAACGTAAAAGTACACTCTAAAAGTATTATTCCGTGAACTGTTCCGTGATGTAATTTTACAACCCGAAATTACACTCCCAATATAAAATGATACGAAAACATTCAATTTTTAGGTTTGAAATATTACATTTGCAGTGTAAAATTCCGCGTTTGGTGTAATGTTTTCCATATACTCCATCATTTGTTTACTCTTCGGTTGTAAAATTACATTACAAGTTGTGGCAACCAGAATACATTACATGTAACGTAATTTTACTAAAATTTCTTTAAAGAGAAATTTTTTATAGTGTACTTGTTAAAAGTATCTCGAAAATGTATCATTATTTCTTTCTTACCGCGTTTTTCCGTATAGAATTTTTATTGAATTTTTTATGAAATTGTCGAATGTATATGTTTTAAATAACTCAGAAGAACATTTGCTTGTTTTCTGTGTACATTGTTAATTAGCTAATCCTGTTATTTCAAGACAGGAATCCCAAAGTAACTTTTCCCTCAATTTTGTGGTAATCAATATATTTCTAAACTTATCATACCAGGGATTAATTTAGCCGAACATTCTAATTTCATCAAACCTTACTTCTGCGAGACTTGCAAATAATTACATTTCCGAAGCTCTTAAAGTATGTTAGATCATTAGCGACGCGTAAAATAATTTCAATACGTAGAATATCTACACTATCAATTTGATTAATTAACAAATAATTTAGGAAAACGATTACAGTTTATGCAACATCTATGCGAAAAAACGATGTGACAGTTTGAAAAATGAGAAGCGCAGGTAAAAATAATGTACTTGCAATAGTACTGTGTATAACAATGTGGGCGGTTATATGTTGGAGCAGCGTGGTGACTGTGTCAAGCAAACTGACAGATGTAACAATATTCCATTGCTATTTGGGTAAACATGAAGTGAATTTTACATTAAAATGTCGACATCGAATTTTTTGCAAGTAACTGATTTCACGATAGAGCAGAAGTGAAGCCTCGTAAACTTCAATCTCAGATACGTATATGACATATCTCCAAAGAAAAACGTCTAAAAAACTTTTTCCTTAGAAAAACTGTAAATACTGTTAGTGCAAATCGTAAACTGTATTTGGCTTTCAGTTAACTCATTCATCGTTTACCCACTATTTTATATTATAATATTATAAATAAATAAATAAATTTAATGTGTGTTAAGTTAAAGTACAACAGTTTTGGAATATTCAAGGGTTTGCACAAGATATTTTTTTAAAGAAGTACTTACCTAATGGGAAAAGTTCAAGATTCCAACTTTTTCATTCACGAATATTCCTAAACATTTAAATGTAAAAAAGTAAAAACAGATTTTTTTTCTTCTTCAAGTTCAATGTTTAAATTATTTTTCCTATATCACACAGTTTTTCAGTCATTTTCCGATTCGTTTTTCATGATATTTTCCTTTCAATTTTCAAAATAAGTAAATTAGTACCTTCTGCCTTTAATCTAGACAATTGGCATGAAATAGGCACCAAAAAGAGTTAAAAATCTAAATATCAGACTTACAAAACTGTTCTTTTTTTTCAAGTGAAATAACCACACGTTTGGTGAAACTGACTACTTTTAATTTCCTTTCAAAATTAATTTAAACATTATTTTTCCGAGCATCAAGATTTCGTAATATACACATTAACCGTACTCCGCGAACAATTGTCAGCCATAACGTAACTCGTGCAGGTGATGAAGCGTTTAATATGCGTGAAACACGACGTTTGCACAATAACGAGACAATCGTAACGCGCGGCACCCGCGAAAGTACGTAAAACCCGAGTTTTATCAGCGCGGGGCGCATTTAGCGCGGCGGAATGTTTTCTTATGCGAATCAAATGTTCGAAATAATATTGCCCGTCGGATTCGGAGCACGATGGGAACGCTAATCGCGAGCACGATTCATTTCGCAGACTCGTGTCCCGTTTCCGAAAATGCAGGTTAAGCGGGCCAGGAATTTATCGAGTAACTCGGCGCACATAAGCCGTTCCGAGCGCCGACCGATATACAGCAGACGGCTTGTAGCATTACATTATATTTGCGTCTCGAGCGCGAACGCGCAGCAATTCTGCCGCTGTCAATGCAGTCGGCATGCATGCCGTGTGTTGCTCTTTCACGTCTTATCATTCCGGCAATGTCGCGATAAAACTCTGCATCAGCTCGGAGTCAAGTTCACAACCAATTTGCGATAATGAGTTTAAGAAAGTTGTTTGATCGTAATGAGATTTGTTTTCGGAGCCATGTGGAGACAAAGGTGCCCGAATACTTTTTGCCGAGTGTAGGTGCAGCATGTAATTCAGTGTGGTTTGATTGATTTTGCTGCTGAAGTATTGAATTTCTTTACGAAATTTTGCACAATTTTTTTGGTCGACTGTACTGTCCGTAGAAAAAATGGAACCTGATCTGTGCGTGAATTTACTGAAATGTTATATTTTGAATTTTTTTACTTCACGTTTTGAGTTACAGCGAATACTTTGGACCCAATTTGAGGCCAATCGACAAGAGTAAAATTTTTTCGAATTTTAAACCTAATTTTGATGGACTTCCATTTCACAAAAAGGGAGAAAACATTTTTTTGTTCCAAACCGACTTATACATTACAGTCTTTTAAATCTAAACGGTACACTTTTTTAAGCCAATTGACAAGAACAATTTTTTTCGAATTTTGTACTAAATTTTCTAAAAATTTGGACAGGTATTGTGTTTGATTCATTTCAAATCATTGTTATTCGTTGCACAGAGTCTATCGTAAACTTATTTATTGTTTCGCTTAATTCGTCAGTGTAGCAAACGCACGTACAAATTTCCTTTATGGTAATATCAAGGCGACATTTAATTGTCAATCGTGTTATGTGGTGTAATAATACCGTTGTTTTAACAATCGCCGTTAAATTAAGACGTATGGTAGAAACGTTACGATGAAATAGTTCTGTTAAATTTCTGTATTGCTGAACGGGTGTACAGACGTTTGAATATATTTTGCGCGAGGCTATTGCGATAGTACTGAATGCACGGCGATATTTAGCAAAGTCACACACAAAACTCGGGAAACTAAATTCGAGATTAATATCATTATGCAGTACGTATTGTTTGGGAACTTTTTATTCGGACTTATTGATTTCACTTTATATTTTATTCGATCATAAATTATGAAATCGGAACAAAATTATTTGCTTTCGTTGTGATTGTTATATAAATAATCGAATATGATATCATGTTACCTTACATAATGTAAATGACATGTTCCAGTCTTCAACGAGATGTTTGTCATGGAATATTGTTGTCGGAACATAAATTCATCCTCTCACAGTCAGAATCCTTCTATCATAACCAGATATTATGATAAGTGACCATTTTTGTTAGACAATATGAATAGTATTACCATTATTACGACTTGTAGTTTTAAATATAACTTGTAGGAATGTATTGTTTTTATTTTATTATCTAGTTACATGACTAAATTGTAGTTAAGCAAATGAATTTTGTTAATGCTGTTTCAGCATTACTCTAGTGTAATTAAAGTGTAACTGTGTTTTCTTTGCAGTTTTTTCAAAAGTACAAAGGATAGTTTATTGCCATTTTTTTCTTATCAGAGACTGAGTATACATAAAGCAATATTGTATCGCTTAATCTATACAGGGTGTCCCATTAGTCTGGTTCAAAACAATTATTTTTTCTAATCTGAAGCTGTTGTTCTAGAATAGGGTAGGTGTATTAATTTTATAAAGGTACACCAAATATAAACTTGATCCGTTGATATTTAGAAGTCGCTGCCCATTCAAATATTTAGAGGTCCCCAGACAATTAGAAACATCGAGGCAAGAATAAAGACACCTGACACAACTTCGCGAGAAGCTTGACAGGATGGATGATGACAATCCCGGTCCAAGAACTGTGGCTGTTTTAGGATTTGTGCAAATCGATCGACACATAAGTCCGCGAGGAATCGAACTCGGAATTTCGAAATCAACAGCCCAACGCATACTCAAAGCTGCGAAGTATCACCCATACTACATAACACCAGTGCAAGCGTATACAAAAATGACCCTCGAATCAGGCTGGAGTTTTGCAATTGGGCTGAACAGTAAAAGACCAGAGATTCTCATTTTTTCCGCCGTGTAATGTTTTCGGAGGAAGCGACATTCCACAACATAGGCATTGTTAATACGCACAACAGTCATTACAGGAGCGCTGAAACCCCCCACTGGACGCGAGAAGTGAAAACGCAACATCGTTGGAGCTCAAACGTGTGGTGTGGGATTTTGGATGGACACTTGATTGGACCACATTTTTTGAAGAGTCATTGACAGGCCCGCGGTATCTCCAGTTCTTGCGTGAAAACCTCCCATAGTTATTAGAAGACGTTGATTTGCAGTTGAAGATGAGGATGTGGTTTCAGCAGAATGGAGCACCGGCGCATTATGGTAAGCAAGTTCGTGCGCATCTCAACGGTTTTCCCGGAACGCTGCATTGGTCATGGAGGACCAGTGAATTGGTCGGCCCGGTCTCCGGATTTGACGTCCTTGGACTTCTTCTTGTGGGGATACCTTAAGGACATCGTTTTCCGCGAGCCTCCAACCACACGGGATGACATGAAAGAGAGGATTCGCCGTGCCTGTGGAAAAATCGGTCCTAACATTTTGCGAAAAACGGTGGGGAGCTTCGAGAAGAGAGTGACGATATGCCGCAACAACAACGGACATCACTTTGAGCAGTTATTGTAGGTTGTATGCGACATGGAATCGGTGCTTTTCAGGACCTGCTGATGTGCAAAGCCCGATCGCGCAACCTCCTAGTGGTGAACCTTGGTTATTGCTAATGCCGACAGCACGCAAACTCCGAAACAAATGGAAAAATAGACATTTTCATTTTAAAAGTTTCTTTCCCCCTATTCACTGTTTCACTGTTTAGTTTTGGCCGATCTTTCAGAAGTTTTGCACAAAATAAACTTTTTTAAATCTTAATTCGAAATAAAATTAATCTGTAAACATCAAATATTAATTTCTGATGAAATCGAGTTGTCCATAGTCAGTTTTTAAAAAGTTTCTTTCTTTTAATTCCCCCTGAGTGTTGAGGAGTAATATTTCTACAATTTTGTGTATTTATTGAAAAAACGTCATTTTTTATCAATTATTAATAAAATATTAATCGGTTAATTTGTTTCTAGCAAATTTACATTTTTACGATTACAGCGCCACCTGTATGTATACAAACAGTACAAAAAAAGTTTCCGAATAAAACCAACATATTTTTTACGCTCTTTCCGAATCTGCAATAAAAAATAGGGGGTCCGATTTAAGTTGACCCCCTTTCCCGCCCCCCTGGGGGGGGGGGGTCATTTGTCAGAATCTGATGTCCCCCCAAAAATTAAGAAAGTATTGATTCGGCACACGTTTTGTTACGATGCATTGTTTTCGAGATATTCAAGAACGTATTGTTATATGGGACATCCTGTATATAAAAGTAATTATGACATTTCTCTTTAAGGAGTAGTTCAAATTGTAAATCTGATGCTGTATGGTAACGAGATTAACGTGTAATGCTGGGTGTTGTTCTAGCTCTGTTCAGGGTTTTCACATGATTTTCACTTAACAAGACTGTAACAGGCTTCAACTGACCAGATTGAAAGCAACTATCGTACTGATTCATTTCGTTACATCACAAAATCTATTCAGTATTTCGTTACTCCCAAAATTAAGTTCTAAATGGATATAAATAAATTTAAAATGTCTTAAGCAAGTTCTAAAAATACTTAGACTGACTTTCTCCTTTTGCGATTTTTGAAATATACATTTTGAATTAATTAACCTTTTGCTTATAAGTGACTTCCCAAATCAGTAATTGGCACATACGAATTATTCATTTCACAAACAAATGTCAGGGTCAAGAATGCCAGAGTTGAATCTTAATTCCCTTTTATTTACTTCTCTTCTTTTCTGAGATAAAACCATATATTGATTAAGTAAAAGCTTCTTTTTTTAAAATATCAACACGTTATTCACATTTCAATAAAATAATGGCATTTCATCAAATATACTTCATATCTCTAAACTGGTATGCAAATTGAGAATTCATTTGACGCGATTGTTTTATCCTTTGGTCGTGCTATTTCATTTAACTGAATCTCGTTGGATCTTCTTGAAATGTCAGAGTAAAAATCGTGAGAAACATTCAATGTGTCAATGTATTAATAAAATTAAAACTTTCACCGAATAGAAATGACATAATTATTTCTTGCCTTTACTTATTGGGTACTTCAAAGTCAACAAGGAAAAATTAAAGAATAAACGTTAACTTTATCTGCTAATCTGTCCGAATGAATCCAAATTATAATTAAATCACTTTCGTAATATTCACTTTTTTCGTAAACTTTTCAACAAATAAGTTTAAAAATACAGATGGGAAATGTAGATTCTATTTTCATTGAAAACTTTATTCGCGCTTACACCATTTCGATGGAGTTTTAATATTTGACGAATAAACATCAAATATTAAAACTATTTGATATTCCTATTTCTGACTCGATTCCTAATCTTTTAAAATATTTTCGAGCCATTCGCCGAACTCTAAATGAAATTTTAGCCAGCGTATTTAAAGATCGATTCGAGCCGAGTAACACATTCGCGGAGCGCTTACGTCTCATCGGTTTTTCGTTAACGTGTTGGATAAATTATAAGTTTCTACGTCCAAAAATGTACACATGATGTGTACATTTTATACATGAATTATATCCTGCAAGTTCGGTTGCATTCAAAATCACATGTACACATTTTATAGTGTACATTTCATCATGTATATTTTTCTTCGCCAGTTGTGTCAATTTAGTCAGACTGCGATTATGCGCGTACATAATTCGAATATGCAAAGATCAGATCGTTCCCAATTTCAGTTCATTCAGCCACTCGATCTACCGCGTCTGTAGTAAAACGGCAGAACGAAGCCATATGATTTTAGTTTGAATCAACTGAACATTAAATTATACACTAATCCAATACCCAGATTTGAACAGCTGGATATTTTCCTTCTTAGGTTGACAATGAATTATTTGGAGTTTTAAAATAATCAATATTTTCGTGAAAAAAATTGATTCAAACGATTCATTCTTATCTGCTTTATCAAATTCAAAGCATCTAATATATTTTTGTTAGCGAACTTTCAGTGGGTGTATAATTTTTATGATCCAGAATATGGCAGGCGTTCTATTGAACAGAAACATACACCCGACCCGGGGAATATAAATTCAATTTAGTCCAAAAACTGCGTATTTTATGACACACTGCACTCGGTTGTATTATGTCAATGCAGTATCGCGTCTTCCAAGTTTATTCAATGTAAATAATGCTCCTATTATTATATTTACGAAGTCTCCCTACCAATATTGTTCAACTTCCGAATGCAAATCAAATAACAACGTAAACAAGTTATTCGCAACCTTGTATCCCCAGGTCGGGTGAGTATTCAATTAAGGGTAATATTTTCGGGTCAAAAACTATTTCGTCGGAAATGCATTCGATCAATCAACAATTTTTAATTAAAACTACATTTTATTTAAAACTCGACAATCAGGGCGCAATAAATCATTGTTCATTCATTCGATCGACTTTCCATTGTGCAAATATACCCGATTTCCTCCGCTTTGCGTCTAGACTATTTATAATATTCGACACACTTTTTACGATTATTTCTCCCCGTGCGATATCACAATTATTCCGACGTCATCGTTATATCAGTAAGCCGTCAGTTAAGCCCGATTCTCTTTAATCATAATTAACACGCATTTTTCGTCGCTGAAATATAAATGGAGAAATGTAATTTTTTTGTCCGTTTATTCGCGCTGTGGCCGACGCGTTTCCATTGAATTTCCCTCGTTCGCCGGTGGTCACAAATCATCTGATTAACACATGCAGTTTCATTCAATGTGTCGATGAAGATATCGCCGTTCTTGCGGACAGCAGTTGGCGATATCAGCCATTATTTATAGGAAAATCAATCGCACGTTCACTCCTTATCATTTAAATAAGCACTCCCTGCGGGCAATTTATGCTCAATTAAAAGGGCCATTTGAGCAATTTTGTTTACTTTTTTACATCGTCGCCCAAATATCCGAATTTCAGACGTCGCGATTCACTCACGACGAATACTGGTCGAACGTTGATAACAATTTAAAAAATTGATCAGAATTTCGGGGAGAATATTTTGACGCGAGTATCGATGCAGACTTATTTTTGCGTTTCGATAGAGTTCGCCTATGAAATATGGAAGCGCATGTTCTTTCCTTTCCTCTTCAGATAGAAACTGAATGTGAAAAAATGAATGAAAATGTGTTACCGGGTGTCTCGAAGGTAAATATGTTGATAGTAATTCTTAAGTATTTTTGAATGGGCAGCTTTTGGTTTTTAATTATTCTTGAGGGAATGGAAGCATATGGCAAGTGTTTCAAGAATCTTATGGATCTAAATTATTGAATCGGAGGATTAACATGGATGAGTAATCCATCAATGTAAGACGCAATCCTTTGAGCTTGCAGCTCATGCATCGACCTTTGCATAATCTATTCAAACACAATCTATAGTTATAATCTATTTCAATGAAAATTTAACGAATTAAAAAGCAATAGTATTATGGTAGATGATGAATTATTATAGAATTTATACTTTCAAGTAAAATTCTATAATAATTCGGGTTTTGTTAACAATATAAAATTCGAGTATTTGATAAAACGTATGGAGACATCTGTACAAAAAAATTTTGTTTGGACATAATTCCCCAATGGATCTAAAAATGTTGTAAAAGATTATAGACGATACTGAAATATTTTGAAACTTTTTAAAACTTAATAAATGCCAACGTTGTAAATCATGTAAATAATTAACATATTATTTAACATTAAAAAAAATTCAACAAATCGACTTATTTATATCAAAAACACATGTTTTGTTTTTAAATATTGTCGAACACAGCATGTATTCAAATAAAAGGTATTAAATCCAAACGAAACATGAAGACATTTGCGAATATTCAAATTCGCGTTTAGCTAAAAACTGTTGAATCCATAGTACATTCTTTTTCACGCTTTTTAATGCAGATATACGTATTATTTCGCTTCAAATTTATCCCGCGCCAAGGAAAAATGAGAAAAACCCATATGACGTAAAACAGTCGTATATAGTAATGTATTCAACTTTGTGCAAGCTTCGTTCATTTGAACGATATCCTACAAAACTGCACTTTTCGTAACGAAAATTAAACACGACACCTTTTTCAAATAATCATTAAACTTGTTTCTCGCATGCTAATGTGCATTTTTAGGAGCACATCTGTCCGTGAATTTCATCGGGATAATTCGTATTACATGACTATTGGGAAAAAATTACTTTCGAGCTTCTTCGCAATTCGACAGTTCTTTACTATGCGTGGTTTTGCGCGATCCTTCTGAATTACATTTCACAGATTTCATTTTACCCAAAATTAAACTCACGAGAACAATTCGCTCATGTGACAACGCGTTTCAGCATTATCATCATAATGGGCGAACGATTACATGCTTAATGCACTTTGTAAGAATGATGCAGTTAACGCGGAGAAGTGCCAATTTTACCAACTGTTGCTCAAAAATCGTGAATTAATGCGATTGATGAAAAGTCAGTAAAAAAGTCCAGTAATATAGGATTATATTTCAATGTAAAAAAAATTCGACAAGAAGCATTATAAAAACTTTACGTGCGTTCGAATCAAACGTACATTATATTTGTAAAAAAAAGATTCGATGAATAAATAAGGAAATGGATGTTTCAACAAGCAAACGCAGTCAAATTGGATTAAATCATGAAAGTATGTTATTTTTCACTGGAGTACACATAGCTTCCGTGTGTTTTTCCGGCAGTTAATTGAATTAAGATCAATATGTATTTCAAGATCTGCAGTTACTGCCAGCATTTTATTTTCACTCGTCTTATCGACAATGCAGCAGTTATTATTTTCGGTGATAATTTATTATGATCAAGATGCGCTTAATTGCATTTTATTATTCTTGTAGAAATGTTTCATTTCGAAACAATTGTACTTTCAACCGTTGCGAATTAAAAATTAAAGATACAATATCAATGTACGAATAGGTAAATTATTTATGAGTTATAATTTATTTTATAATTATTCGTAATACAAATGTAAAGCTGTGTATTTTTTTGTTTAACACTTTTTATATCGTAGGGTTCCCGACTTAAATTATAGTAAGAAATAGTCAATTATTCCGCAAAATAAAAAGAATCTATTCGAAACAAGCTCTTGGCTTGAAAGGAAATATCTCTTGAGATTTGCTTACACCTTATACAGAATATAAAATGATTCCGTGGTCTTTCTGCCAACAGTCAAAGAATATAATTTGATTTTCACCTACAACTGTAGGTGTAATAAAATGTGACCTGTTTTCAAATTGCAATATGTAAATGGTACCTCTAGACAAAAAGTCTCATTTAAATTAATTAATAATCATTTCGGTGTAATTCATTGAACTAGAAAGTTGATAATCACACAGCCTGATATTTGAATATATAACTGAACATGAATATTTGAGTAGTAAATATAGAATGTTGGTATAAACTTGATTAATAAATTCTAGCATTTCAACTGGAGTAAGGCTAAACCAAAACATTGAACATTCGTCATTTGCAGCCACGTTGCGGAAACTTATCTAAATAAAAATCGTCGCAATAAATACTCAAATTACAGAAAAATAGAGCAAAGATTAATCGGCCAACTAACAATTCCTCTGACAAACGTTCCAATAAATTTAGAGATTTCATTACAACGAAGACAAATAACATTATCACTTTGAGTGAAAACAACCATTATATGTCACTGGTGCGAAAAGAGAAAAGAAGTAATGCGTCATTAACACGAAAATGCGATTTCAGTCGCTCTCGATTCGCCTGTTCTGCAATGAAAAATTGCCCAGGGCTTGATGCGCAATACTTTTTTGCTCGCCTAAGCCCGGGCACATATCTTTTATCGCTTAAATATTCGCACAAATAGCTTGAATAATAAATATGTTGCGGGAAATAAAACGCACTCGGAATTATTCGCTTCGAATTTTCATGGCAAATGGAGTCTTATAATCTATAGAAAATGAGTTACGCGCGTGTTGAGTTAATAGCTTCCACGATAAAAAAGTATTTATATATACTTTCAGGAAGATTATGAATTAAATGATGTGATGAGTTTTGTACAGTGCTGTTTTTTTCACAAGGCTAAAATCTTTTATTATTAAACTTTCCTCCCTGGTTTTGAGAAAGTACCGCGAATGAGGTAGTGTTATGAATCTCTAATACGTACGGGGTTTTTATGCAAAAAGTAGTTCAAGTTATAAGGTCTTGGTTCATAGTTAGCCAATTGCTCGAGGCTTTGCGGCATTCCTGTGGAATTTCAATTAAAGATACAATCGCTAAAAGAAGTACGAGGAAATTGCACCGATCGAACGATTGTGTGCGACTTACAGTTAAGAATGTGTCGATCAGTTAAATCGCGAAAGATTGTAAAAGGATGAAAGATTGAAAATCATTTCTTTAGAACTTTAGTAATTAGACCTTTATATCATAAGGTTGTAAGGTTTAGATATGTGTACTAAGCAGAGTACTCGTATTATCCGGAGAAAAGATATCAAGATAAAAATATCCGATGGATCAGTCTAAATAAACATCTTTAATATATGAGTATCGTTTGTACACTGTTAAAAACCCGGAGTAACTATAGTGTGACCGGAGAGAAAATTTTACTCCATACACTGCAAAACCGCTTTATACGTGTTTTACACATGTTTTGATTTAAAACACAAAACACGAATTAATGTTTAAGTTTGACGATGTGTTTTAGTTCCAATGTGTTTTATAAAAATGTGTATTTAGATAAACAAGTAACATTCTTAGCAGAGTATTTATTTGTGTCCACATAGTTAATGATGCATTAGCGAAATGTCCCAATTTTGTGAGTTTATTGAGTAAAATTTCAGCGATCATTCCAGCATTATTCCCGACTTTTTTTTCTACCAGGGATATTACAACTTCGGACATTCAATCTTACTGCAATGTTATAGTTATATTTATGTATAATATTAAATATTATTATAATATTTTTTAAACATTTTCAAAATATTAAAAAATATTATCGTTATATTATAGTAATATTCACTGCTTATAGGGAAATCACCACCGTCAGCAGTTTCACGCCGTTTTAGCTACACACCGTAGTCACTGTAGCTCTTAGTCGTGGTTGCGTTAGCCGTAAAATACGCCTACCACTGCTAGCTCTGCTTAATGCATAGCTATAGTGACTACGGTGTGTAGCTAAAAGTTGAAGATTGTGTAGCTGCAGTAACTCCATTTAACGCTAGGCCAAAATTTAGCTACGGCCCGTAGCTAAAACGCGAAGTTTTTTCTCTGTGTTTAGGCTTTTGCTATTAAATTCATTAATTCGATAAATGTCAAATAAAAATGTGTATGATTCCAGTGTATACTGTAAATTTCTAGTAAAAGTTGTCATTTTTCTTTGTTTTCGCTGTAAAATAGACTTCCAGTTTCCAGTTACCTACTCCTTAAAAAAATAACGCAGAAACTCCCTCCTGGTATTTCTCCGCGCATTTTTCGTCAATTATCGTCGTCTTCCGGCTTGTCGCCCATCACCCTGCCTCGACACCCTGAGTTTTAGCCAATAATTCGCACATAATTTCGAAAATATAATAAGCCGATAATTCCAGCAACGCGTAGCTTGCGGCAGCTTCGAAGCCTGCGTGCAAACTGCCGGTGCACTCACTGGCCAGCAGCCGTAATTTCCCAAGATAGAAATAATGGGACATCCCGGACGCCCACGCTCGCCTGGCTTCATCTTCGTTTTGCCCAGCCGACGGCGGCTCTGCAAAGTCGCCTGGCCCCATCCCGCTCTATTTGTTGTTGTCCGTGCACGCGCGTGCCTCAAAGCACACAACCGCGGGTCCAGTAGCGTCGACGATAATACGATACAGGCGTTGCAAAGTATAATGTAATTACGCGCGCCGACCATTCTCCCGTTGCACATGTAATGTGCAATTATATTTGCACATACTATAATAACCGTCCGTTTCTGTCTTCATTATGGGCTTTATTCGTGGTTTAGACTGCGCGCGCTAACGAAGTGACGCGGATCGAGTTTTCGTTAGCCCGGTAACGGGCGAACACGAGTAATCAATTACGAAATATTTGCGCCCGAAAACGATGGGAAAAGTTCTCTGACCGGGGGTACATCCGGACGCATTATCCAAATCGGAAATAGTGCGCCGTTTGCGGAATAAGCCATGACACTTGCTCCATCAAATGCAGAATAACTTCTTTTTTTTCACCGTTCGTTTGAGTAATGGAGTAATTGATATGCAATATTGCCAATATGTTAACTTGATGTAAGAATTGTCAATAAAATTAGTCATGAAATTTCACTCGAAGGTCAGCTATTGCTGTGTTACTAGATGATGCTAGAAGCGTCAACGTCGCGTACTTCTTCCACTGCGTTGGAGCCCCCAATAGAACATGATGTATATTATACCCTATCAGTGAAAAATATTTTAAAAATATTTTAGAAATATTATATGTCCGACTAAAATAATATTTAATAGTATATTGTGCACCAAGGGCGGAAAGTAAGTCTTTTCTTCCCGCGGTACACACTGTGCTTTTGGTATCAAGTGCAAGGAAT
>JABFPB010002522.1:0-19877 GCA_022817645.1 Ceratoteleas bidentatus
CATCTAAAACTAAATCCGTTAATTGTACCTTAAACTAGATGAAATTCCCTGGAGCTTATACCTACTTCTGGTAAAAATGTTAAAAATTGGCAAAATGGCGGCCATTTTGCCAATTTTTAACATTTATTACTTTAACATTTATTTTAACATTTATTACAGTATCAACATTTATTACCTAATAATCTTAAATTAAGTAATTTTTCGTACTACGTAATTGTTACACTAACTTAACTGAGAAACACAATTATTTATAATAATCGATGATGACAAAAATCTTGGAGATGGGACAAAAAAATTATAATAATCATGAACAAATTCGTTTTTTTATTTGACGAACAGAATTCTGCTTTATCCATTTGTTGAACATTTTTCTTTCGCTTCTTTTTCAGATCTCTCAAAGTTGGCAACTATGTAGAATTCATTTAAAAGTTGGCACCACTGATTAGTACTCTGTGTCCAACTGATGATAAACGAGGAAATTTTGTCGGATCAAACGAAGAGGTTATATTTACATTTTGTACACATTCGCTGTAAACACTTTTATTTTCCTTAAAAATGGCAATTTTATTTGATACATGTCATCCGGTGGTAAGTACCAATTTAATATTGACAGATTATTGTTATTGAAAATTCATAACTTTCTTGATACTTTACTTTGTATTGATTTTTATTGAAAAATGTTTCATCTTTCGTATGTGTTATATTCTAGTTTGTAATTAATTACTGAAATTCCAGCATTTAATAAATTTCAAATTACAGTATTGCAGATTTCACGAACTTGGCAAAAATATTGATCAAAAGGAAATTCTCAATACATTTTACACATACCTGGAGTTGTGTGAAGGTAATATACTTGCTACACTTTTTATTTCTTTTTAGTACTTTCTGAAATAATTACATTACAGTTTATTGATTTATTCGTACATTTACAGTGAAACGCCTCTGGGATGTCAATTACCATGTCAATGAAGATTTAAATTTATTATATTTAACAGCAAGAAAAACAAAAACGTCAGAACCAGAAATTTATGTATCTTTATCAGTTCTTGATGATATATCAGTGGAGGATATTGAAAGAATACAAAAGGGTCTGAATGCTGAGACGTAAGTATATTTAATCCATTTTTTATTTCCCTTTTGTATTGCATTATTGCTTGCCGTGGAAATTCAACTCTTATATTGTTGGAAATAATTTTTTTGCTATATAAAACTGAGAATATTAGGTTTAATGTTTTACGTAAACTTTAATCGCAAAAGAATATTCAATTTTAGAAATATATAATGAAAAAATCTTGAATTTTTCATTAATTTAATATAAATTATATATTTATATCTTAAAGTAAACATGTTTAAGTACCTATTATTATTTGAGTAGACATTTATTTTGATAAAATAACGCTGCTGTGAAGTTTTATTAATTTCTCTAAACTATTTATCAAAATAAAGCCAATGTTTCTTTTAGTAAACATTTCGTTTTTCTTGTATCCCTTTAAAATGTCCAAAGACATCATTACAGAATTTTTAAGTAATTCAAATAATTTATATCGATTGAGACATTGCGATTACAAAAATGTTATACACATTAGTAGATAATTCCGATATCAGCCATATCCATATATTCGGACAATTTTCCATTTTTTTGCATTCGCTTTTTCAAGGAGTTTTCAAGGAGTTCTCGCTAAATAAATTAATGTTTCCAAAAACGGATCAAAAATCGATATTATACAATAAATTTTTATATAAGATTTTGTCACTTTGGAAAAATGGTTTATTCAACGATTAAACCGTTTATTTATATTCAATTTCAAACTTTATCAAACTTTAAACTGAAATATCTCGAAAACTTTTTTTTGCATTTTCAATCAATTGAATTTTTTAATCAATTTTGTTCTCGTTTGCGTTTCACCGTTCCAAATGTAGTGTAGAAAATATTATTAGACAGATTTTTTATAAATTTATTATAACAAAAGTTATACACCAGAATGTTAAAAAAAATAGAAAAAAGTGCCATTTAGGCCACTTTTTAGTTTTTTGACAAAGGCGTGGGTTGCAAAAAAATCTATAATCTGTATCAAAATTCCTTCTTGGAAACTTGTTCTTAAGTAAATTCCGAACGTCGCAAACTCCATCAAAATTGGTTGAAAATTGGCAAACTTGTGACAGTTTATAATTACCATTAATATCATTGATTCTTAACAAATAGATGTGTAATTAGTATTTTCGTATAACAACTAAGTCGATACTAGTTTTCTGTGGGTAGAGAGCTATTTGTATACAAAATTTCCAGAAATTCATTGGACATACCAATTGTATTCATATCAATAAACGGTTCCTTTAAATAACGATACTTCTCATTTATAAATGAAAATACTCTAATTTCAGCTCAACTTAATCTACTAACATTCAAGCTCAATATTATCTCGAAACCATTCCTTACACTTGTCTGACCACTAAACTCATAAAAATCTCACCAACAATTTTTCAGGCTCATCTTAGTCTTCAAAGAAGGCGACAGCAGTTCTGTTTATTATAAAGTGAGCAACTCGCTCGTGAAACCGTCTTCCCCCGAGGAAAGCAAAAGAGTGCGGCAAAAGGAGGAGCGGAAGTTCGAATTAGAGAAGGAAATCAAGAGGCACACGTCCAATTTGTTCGAAATGGCAAAGGCTCTGAGCAAGCAAAGCGACACCGCAGAAGACGCGGCAGCCGCAGACAAATCGGACGAACCCTCGGAAGAAGTTGCGGAAACAACGTGAAGCATTATCAACGTCAGTCAGCGCGAACGTTAATTAAAAGCCTCGCTGACGGGCTGCAATGGCATATATTTATAAAAGCTATTACAAACTCGTCATTAAGCTGGAACAATGTTACGCCGGCGGGCAAACCGTCGATTCGCGTTTCCAGTCGAACGCCGTCACGTTTCATCGAACAAACGTCGAGACTCTTCGGAAAAACTGGCAAGGATGCGAAACAAAGTCGCTTACTCTTGCGGCGAGTTACATAATGCGAACCGATTTTCTGGCACCGGATATAACGAATTTCGCATTTGCAATATGTTTACTTTAATTCGATTTGCATTTAACGTTAGGAAATTCCATACAAAATTACATTAAATTTAATTATTAATTTTTCTTATAAATTTATATTAGAATAATATTAATTTATTGAAAATATAAAAGGTATCAATATATCATTGTTCATTTAAGTTATCCATTTGGATACAATATTTCAGGATATTATATTAGCACTTCTAATGCGATATCTTAAGTTACGCGTATTTTCCGAGGCGTAATTATCTTTTGTCCAAGTATTTCCGTTTTTAAACGTGGTAGATCGGCGAACTTAAAGCTCCTTGTTTCTTGTAACGCGCTCACTTTCTTTCCCATTGCACAAGCCACGGAGCTTTTAATTAAAGCGCATTTATCTTGTCCGCGACAAGCGCGTCTCGCGCCAGGCTAATTTATCCTTTGTGCTTCAATTGCTGAAACCAATGATATCATTACATTGCCGTTCTTTTTCGCGCGCGCATTACTCACCGCGGAAACGCGGCTAATTAATTTCGCACTTGCCGTGCGAATGACGCGTTTGATGAATTTCCTTATTCGACGAATGGAGGTGACAGCGGGCGACTTTTGGAATTGATGAATGCGATATCAGCTTTTTCCACAGAGATTTATAGTAATTAGAAGTAGGGTTTCGATGATTTAAATGAACTGATTTAAATCAAACATTTTTTAAAAGATAAATTAAAGTTACAAATATTTCTTAATGTTAATTAACATTAAGAACATTTTTTTTTATATTATTCAAATAGAAATATAAATTTTTTTATTTTAAACAATTCTTCTTTATTCTTATTTGAAAAATCCTGAAGCTGATGTATATTTAAAGCGGTTTTAGCGCTGGGATATTTTTGGCTTTAAAATTAATAATAAAAATGCATATAAAATGGGTTTCGCATTGTATTTGTTTTGTACTTTAATCGACATTTTGTCTGAACAGAGTAATATTTTAATAGACGTTGACTTACCTCAATTTTGCTATCCACGCAACGAATAGAATTATGTAGAATTGACGTAGGTATTTAATCATTTCAGCTCTTCGTAATTATTTGAAAGCTTTCGTTGTAACTTCGGTATTGTTTTATTAAATTTCCTCTCGAAGTGTTATTCCAGACGAAACTTACGACGAATTGAACATCCAAAGTACTTGTACAAAAGTCTTATTATTCACTAGATATTTTAATATAGTATAATTTATAAAGTAATGTAACGTAATATTTAAGCTCGCAAAACATAGTGTTTTTAATTATCATTACCTTTGAAGTCCGTAGTGTAAACATATATTTCGATTTCAATTCAAATTCACCGCTTTTACTTTCTATTAATTAATGTTCATTTTGCAAACCAGAATTGTTTTATCTACAAAAGTAGTTGCATTGTGAAGTTAATTTAAATTTGGTACCACTATTATAATATGTATACCCTAATTGCATCCGAATAATTGCAACAGCATACGAATGTTCATAAAACTTGTATAGTGCATTATTTTTAGATTTAGCTATTTTCGACGTTGCGATCCCAAAATTTCTGTTAACTGTATAAACATATTTTTTAATTTACATACCATGTTTCGGTTAATTAATTCGTTAAAAGGATATATTTTTTAGCAGAAAAAGTACTTGAATTAGCGATAACGAGCTAACAAAAACTACTCATACTTTCTTGGCTTTTGAACTCTTTTTACAATTTTTTTAATTTACGCCTTTAGACTACGTTAAAACGTAAAACGTAAAGTTGGAGGTAGTTTCCATAAAATACAAAGCTAAAAAATTCCGTTGTACAGATTAACTTTAAAGTAATTTTTAATTTCCACTGACTTTATATACTCATTTTCACAAACATTTAAGGAACTTTAACATCACAATTAGAATTTCGCATCCGAAAATTAGAATTCGTTATTCTTATCGAAATCTTTCGCTATTTGAGCCTGATTTGATTATTAATATTTATGAGTTTCATAAATAGAATATTTTATGAATATGATTTTTTCATGACAAAATGTATGATTGCCGTACATTTTTTCAATAATATTTATTACTTCCAATTAAACCAAAATCCATATTACAGTGTAAGCCACTTTACGACACTATTCAGTTCTTCATTTATTTTGCCTTAAATGTAATCCTGGCAATGATATTTAAGATCCCCGATGATTCTATTTATCGTGTAAACAAGTGAATTTCCCTTGGCACAAATTGATGTCATTACACGGAGAAAAAGAAGCTTACAGGGGAAACAGGAATTGTGGTCTAGAATTACCCAAACTCCAATAAGTCTAAGTGAAATTCCATCTGAACCTGCTCCCTTTTTCTTACCGTGACGATTTTGCAAGCGGAACTCGTATACTAATTGTTTTTTTTGTGCCAAGTTATTACATTTCTTGAACAAAACTCGGCAGTCCTCCTTATTTACTTTGAAACTTGGTAGTGCGCACTGAGCATTATACATGATGCAGACATCATATTTATTATTATTATTATTATTATTATTATTATTATTATTATTATTGTTAGTAATCAACGTATTATATTTAACATACATCCATTAATGAACATATATTAAATGAACAAAATACATTTTTTAAATATCTTCAATTAAAATTAATTTAAGTTCAATTCAATTTAAATTGAAATATTTATGGAATATGATTAACAATTGTTTAGTTTGTTATATGCTATTTTTATTAGAAAAATCTAAGTTACGGCAAGTTCGCTACAAAACTGTATCGTTAATTAAACGATATCTTGTACATTTTCTTACATATTAATTTAATTAATTTCTCTATTTCAAACGTTTGTTACAATTCGGCTTATTTTTCGACACAAGCGTTTGTTGTAATTGAGCCTTAATCTCCCGTTGAAATTAATCGAGAAATGATTCAGACCCGCATTTGCCAACGAAACTAAATATTTATCGTACGACTGGGAAGTCGCGTCGTTCAGTAATTGTACCATCTAAGAGCATTGCCTGTGCTAATTAAGTAGTTTTTGCACGGCATGCCCGTTAATTAAAAACAAGTAAAGAGCAAACAGGGAAGAGGAGTGAATAAAAAGCAGCCGCGATACAATTTATGACTTTTATTTGCTCCATCCACATAGCACATTAAAATAAACCGACTTCTGATAGACCGTAGATGCGTTCGGACTATCGTTTGTTTCCGTTTAATGCGCTGCTGCACCGTCCTCTCGCTTATATATATATACACGTTACATTATTTAACATCTATGAAAAATGCATCTTAAATTTCTCTCCGTCGCATATACATCTTTGTAATTGCTGTCGTACTACACAGAGAAAAAAAGGACATGAAAATTATGATACAAATTTTAATGAATTACAATTTTTATAAATTACTTATTAAAATTATGAAAAATTTAATGAAACAGAAAGGTAAAATTTTATGAATGCCATTAATAGTTCCGTGTATGGCGTAGAAAAATGTATGTGAAATGAGTCAGATAAAATTATTTACTTCTTTTAAATTTAAAATTATTTACTTCTTTAAAATTTCTTACGGTGTGTGATAGGAACGGTTTTCTGTATACTTTTTTTCTCAGTGCAGCTTCGCTTCCTCCGCTTTTAGTTTGCATTTCTCCCTTTGACCTCGTCTACCTCAGCATCATCATTTTTTACAAAAATTATCCTCTCCCGAATACGTATACGAAAGTAAACATGTGTAACTAGCAAATCACACGTTAACATGCACTTTATTTATGTCAATTGATTCGCGTCGCTACCAGGTTCTAGGCCGGCGAAAACGGAAAGAGAGCTTTTCGCGAAACTGCATTCGGCGACGCGCATTTCCGATTCATTTCTCTTTCAGTTTCATGCCGTCGTCCAAAAAATTGTACGATAAATCATTGTGATCGCCGTTCTCACGACATAAGAATATTAATGCAAAGTATCATTCACCATGATATGTCTCCAACGTTCGCCACGTGAGATACGGGTTTCTCCGTGCCTAACTCAAAAGTGTTCGAAACATCAAAATGCACGCCGTATCAGTAATGGAACCACCTTGGTTAACGCGAAATAAATTATTGTATCATGTTTGTGTAAAAAAGTTTTGATTTTGAATGAAAAGGATTCGTTTTTGAAAAATTTTTTTTTCCTAATAAATAAAAAACAATTGAGAGAAGAATTTCTACTAAAAGTTAAACCAACTTTTCGAGCTCGAGTCTCTCTTAGTCCCTCTGAATTTGTTCTAAAACTGTATACATTAATATGAACAGAGATAAATTGAAACGGAAATATATTGCAAACCTCCCTCCCTATTTACCAACTTCCAAAGCGATTCCGATTTACCCAAAAAACGAAAAAAAAGAAATGTTCACTTCAAAAAGATTCTCTTTTTTCAAACGAATCCTTTCAACTAATTTCCCGACTGTTGAAACGACTTTCGAAATCGATTTCAACACCCGCGCGCTCCGCCAGAAGAACTCTCTTCATCAACGCGATTCGCTCCCGAATTTCGGCGCCGCAATATTGTTTCGCCCGCGTTTGTTGCCGCTGCGCGCTTTTTCGTTCGTTCGCCAAAATGAGATGTAACTGCGGCAAACGAAAATCGGATCGATACCCCCGACTCGTCGCTATTATTCGCGAATTTCAATGCGGACGTCGCAATATTTCCCCCGATGATATCTATATTCATTAATCGCGAAATGAATTTCCATTAAACGCGGCGCGCTTGATTAGCGATTGATTGACGTGACGCGGACAGCGGTTTTATTGTTCGCGATGACTTTGATCGCAACCAAGGCGAAAAAGCCGTACCGCCCGCGACAAATTAAAATCGAATGGCAAAAACGGCGAATCCGTAATCCCCGTCTTAGCCGGGACTCGTCGTTTACGCGATTAATCGTCCGGTCGGGAATGGCAAGCGTTTTTCCCTGACAACGCACGTATTGAATTTGAGAACGTATCGCGCTCGTAAACTCTAATCGAAAGCCGCGAAAAGTTATTACGTATTCCGAACGAATCGCTCGCGATACGTTTCATTTGCAATGATCATTGCCGCGGCGAATTAAAATATGTTCAAAATGTTCGGTTCGAGAGAAAGTGCAATTCTTTTTGAGAAAGATATGACTGAGTCGAAAAGAATTGCACTGGGATAATATTAATTACATAATATTAATTCAATGCAACGACATTTTTTCATATACAAAACTTACACTTTTGCTGCAAAAGTAAAATAATTGGTTCGCAACGTCACTTCTGCATAGAGAGAATGGCACATATTTTTGAAGCGCGAGGCGCATGCGCAGTATACGCATTCAGTTTAACACGTGACTGACGCGATTCACAGAGGATCAATGTGAGAACAATTTTTTATATTTTATATTATAAGTTGATAAAAATATGAATGACATAGGTTTTACATGTACTTCTGATTTTGAAAATTGTTTCATTAATCGTTTAATATTTTATTTATGTTAAATTGATATATTATCCAGTTATTTTATACTTTTGTCTTGAAACTGATTGGAGATATGTTTCAATGCAACTTATTTTTGGAAAAACATTTAAAGGAAATTTTCTTTGTCCCAATGCAATTATTTTTGACTCTTTGCATCGTTTTTAAGAGTGATCATTTGGGGCGGATGCGCCGATCGATCGGAGGATAGTTTGCGTTTTCCGAAATGATTACGGTGTTTCGGGACTTTGAATTGAGTTGCCCAACTTGGCCGTAACCGGGGCTTCTGTAATTTTATAATATGTTACACAATCCCGAAACTTTCTGACAGATTCGCCGCGCCGGAATTGTCGAGTGAAAGAGCGCTATTTTTGCATCGCGTCTAAATTTGGTTGAGTCGTTTTCGAGTCAAAAGTGACGGATCACCCGGATAAATGAGCGGGACTGGCTTTCGAGGTGGTTCCGGCATTCGAAATCAGGCGGGGATAAAAATGAAATGTAGAAATAGATAGTTGGATAGACATGGGAAATAGAAGCAATTTGTTGGAATATGTCGACGGCTATTGTGTCGTAATTTTCGAAAAAAAAACGGAACAAAAAAGTTAAAAGTTTTGGAAAATTCATGTCAATTACCTAATTATTGGCCACTTTGGAGTGTTTTAAGAAATTTGGAGTATGTTGGAAGTTTCATAAACTGTTCTTATTGTTTCGTGAAATATTTATTATTGGAACTAAAGGAAAACAGAAAAAAATCTTGATATTTGAAAAAAAAAGAAATCTTGATAACTAATTTGGCGAAATCGACTATTTAAGTGGTCACTAATTGGGGCCATCCTCTTATGACTGCAGAATTGTGCACAACTGCCATGATTTAAATTCGCCAATTTTCTGCGATTTATCAATGAAAAGAGATTTTCTTTTGATGGCAAACTAATTGAATTTTGACGAAACTTTTATGTCTCTGTACATTTACGACGCAGTAAATGTCTGAAAATGATATTTTTTGTGCATCCATTTCTACCTCTCATTTTCAACGTAAAACAACGATTCTTCAAGATCCAATAAAACACTTCGAAACCTACTTTTTTACAATAAATATTCCTTTATATTCGAAGTAACCACAATCTAAATTCATTTTACTACATTTCTGAATCGAAATCAGTTCTACCTCGCTTGATTTAAACAATAACTTAGATTTTTACATTTTTCGCCTTTTCGCTCAAATCAATCATGGAAACAATGAAACGATGCAATTCTGGTGTAATATTCAACACTTGTTAAACGAAAAATCGTCATACAACATCGCATGGAGGCATTTGCCGAACCGAAAAATTTCATGCGGAATAAATGTTCGAATGACATCTCTTTCTCGCGCATTTCGCCATTCAGCGCAGCCGAAGCCATCGGCGTCATTGGTAAAGTTCAATTTCGAGCTCGCCCGTGACAGAGCGGGAGTGATAAAATGGCGCATTTTGCGGTCTCCTTTTTCAGAAATGCCCCCATATATAGGCTTGCAAAGGATGTCTCAGATTGCCCCGTAAATCCTTCTACAGTGTTGCTGTTCGGCTCTCTATTTCCGCGACATTCTTGCCGATCTTCATTATTTACAGTTTCGGTGAAAATTCGTCGGATCTAACAAGTCGTGAAAACGGTGTAAAAGTTGGTCAAAAACGTTTCGCCGTCGAATTTAATAAGCCTTTGCCGAAAAACTAAATGGGACACCAAATAGGATTTCATATAGAAACACCCATAGAATTTAATATAGGGTGATATTCCTTATGGAATTCAATATTAGGTGGTATCTCATATGAAATTTCATAAGGTGATGTCCCATGTGGTTCCATATAATGGGACTCACGAAATTCCAAAATCGACTAAAATGTCTTGTTCCAAATGGTGTCCCATATGATTTTTTTCGAAAGCGACTTGCGTAACGGTAAAAGTCTAATTCATTATCTTTGAAGATGTGATTTTAAGTTCGAAACAAGTGACTTGTCACTCGTTCCCTGGCGAACTCGGGACTGCAAATGTAGAAAAAAACGCGAATCGAATTGAAATTGAATTGCAATATTCAGCGCGATACGCTTGACGACGAAAATTAATTTAAGCGCGTGAATGGGCCAAAGTTGATAGCAATTTTGCGTTCGTTTGTTTAACTGGCGAGTTCATGTTGGTTCGATACTTGACACTAGTAGAAAAACTGTTTGTCACAATCGCTCGAGATTTGCAAAAATAAATATGGCGGGTTTAATCGAATTTTTTCATGCAGAATTGTATTCAATCTGCAGTCTTTCAGCCAGCCTCTTGATTGAAATTTATTTCTACCGATCGAATATACGTGGAAAAGTTGGCAACTATTCGGATAGTGGCAGGTGATCCAGGACATCCTGTGTAATGTTATATACATAGATATATATTAAACCGACAGTGTCTGTATATATATATAATTATACATAACGATATACAGCATGCGTTCGGTTCGTCGGAAAGAGCGGCATTTCGATTCAGGGGCAATTAAAAGACCCGATAGAAGGCAATAAGGTCAGTGTTCCTACTGAAAAAAGCGATACGGTATACAATGGAATGATAGAAATCCCACAATGGATAACTGCGAGATATCCTGTATAGAATTCCAAAGTGTATGGAATACCATTTAGAATACCATATGGAACCCTACACGAGATATCCCATATTATTATTAGTATACCATATTCAATCTAGTATGTTTGAGGAGGTATCCCATCCCAGGTGATGTCTTATGTTAAAGGCAGTATCCCATATCAGAGGTGGTATCTAGACATAGTATCCCATATCAAAGGTGGTGTCCCATGTTTGAGGCAGTATCCCATATCAGAGGTGGTATCCCATGTTAGAGTAGTATCCCTTATCAGAGGTGCTATTCAATATGAGGGGGTATCCCATATGGGTCCCCACTCTTATGAATTGAATATGGAATTCCATATGGCAGAAGATGACATTTCATACGGATTTTCAGCAGGAACAATACTCCAATAAACATCATAACATAATTGAGGCTTATCGGAAAATAGTTATTCGTTCACTTAAGCGACGGAAACGCGTAATATGCCTTATTAAGATAAATTTACTTGATCCTAAACGATTCAACCGCGTCTGTCCCCGTTGCTCGCCGTTAGGAAATCGTTTTACAATAAGCTTAATTCGTCTCGAGACAAATAACTTAAGCTCATTATCCTCCGACGGAAGAGTCGAGCAAACAGTTTCAAAATTGACCTTTTTCGAAATCCCCGTCGAGGCTCTTTAATTGAATCCGCGCTTAATTTAATGTTTTTTCTCTTTCAAAGGCTCTCAGTAAAATATTTGTTAATAAAAAACGCAAAAGCTGGTATATTTACTGGTTTTTATGTGGCTGTGTATACTGTAACCCAAATATGATGGATTATTTCGGGTCGAAGCCGCCCCTTCCCCTTCCTCTCCCTGGTCTATGTATAATTATACATAGTGTTTCGACGAAAAGTCGCGCGTCGCAATTTGAAAGGTCATCGTCGTTAAAAGAGGGAACCTTATGTAATTCAAAGGTTTCAATAGTTAAAAACCATATAGATTCATACGAAATCTATTAGCATTTGAGTTTATTTTACAAGAAACCATATGGTTATAGGTATATTAAATATGTCATCAGCACATACATTTTCCCTCGATTCATATGGAACGACACTTAAATTGGTCCAAAGTTAAATCTTACACATCAAGTATTCTAGCGTTCTCTACAACACTTCCCATTTTATTGATTCCTATCGATTTCTGATAACAATAAGTAATTTTTGTTACCAAAATTCACATGATTCCTAACTACTTCTTGCTATTAGGTATCATAAGGAATCCGTTACAAGGCTCAACATCGAAACACTTAAAATGTTCCAAAAATGCAACAACGGTGCTCTCTCATTAACGCTTGCTTTTCCAATTTCTACTCTAAAATCTGACACTAAAACGTGTATTTCTCCAAAATGCATTGAATAACCCAAAATGTCCAAGTCGATTCGTCGAAGAAATCGCCATAAAATTAATTAACTTTTTTACACGAGGCTCCCTCCCGGGTAAAAAACAGTCTAAGCGACATCTTTTCTGATCAGCTTTTGATCCAGTTTTGGTCAGAAAATGATCTAAGTCTGATCAAAAAATATCTCATTTAGACAAGTTTTTGATCGCTTTTTTTTACTATGGCTCTTTACGACCAACTTCTCGGCGCGCAGTTTTTCATCCAGTGTAATTCATTAAGCGGCATTGATCCGCTTATTGGCTTCGTTCGGCTGCTCTTTGCTCTCGTCGTGCAGACGTGCGTCGCTATTGTTTTCCAAGTGGTTCGACGCCGTCGACGTTGACCGGGCAATCGTCGTCGTAGTTTCTGTAACTGCGCTGCTGGAATTCTGCAACAGAAATGCCGCGGCGTTAACGGCCATTCGATACTGCGTAATTTTGATGGTGCACCATTAAGCGGTTTAATGGTGAGGGGCTTTGCGTGATAAGTTAATTTCGGTCCGTCAGAGGGCCGGGAAGCCATCCGCCGCCTGCCAAGTTTTCGACTTTTCGGCGAAAATTCCCGCGGTTTCCACGTTATTGAAAGGTTTACGGCCGGTGAAAGCGAAAGAGGTTTTTGCGGCAAGAAATGGAAAACGAGTTTTTGGATGAAGGGCTGGGGAATAAGGGAGTTATGGGTTGGAAATGGAACGATGCGTGTGTTTGAGCCAGATGAATGTTCGAACTTCGTTCGATGCGGAAATAATAATTTCGTTAAGATAAAATTGTTGAATATTATTGAATCCTGTAGGAAATTATATTAAATTGAATGGGGTAGAATTCTAATTTTTATTATGGTTATTACTTATTGAATCGGATTTGAATATCTTAAGGTTCAAAGCCAATTTTAGAGATATTTCCGTTTAAAGTAACAAGAGAGAACACTATCAATTTTCGAACTGAACGAAACAAATTATCGAACCAGTAAGCAAAAGACTTTAATTTATACTAATAAATTAAATTCGATGAGAATGAATAGGTAATAACAACGAAAAATTGGACTTACATACTAGCACTTTATTAAGTGGATGTAATGGGATTATTAAAAAAGATTGAAAACGTAATATATACTGCAAACAAATATTTCGGAATTTAGAGAAATTTACTGACGATTAAACTCAATGAAACCTCTTATGAAATTCCATAATTTATTATCCAAACGCGCTAATTATCTATTTGACCTAATTATTTTATTTCAGCTGATTTGGTTTGATGTAACAAATAATTATTAATAATAAACGTATGATTCCATTCTATTCCATTTACGATTCTCATTGAACGGTGTTTTAAAATGAAGTTAAAAATCATTAATTTATTTTTGATGAAACTATTTTGCTTCTGTTCAGTGTTATGGTTGTTTTTACTACTTGTGTGACTGTCCGATGAATTTTATCTCAAAAACAAAACTGTTTCGGCGTGTATGTAATGAGGAAATCACTGATTGCAGAATTTGCCTGATATTGATTATGAGTAATGGGAAGTATTGGATTAAATGAACAAAATATGTACCAGGTGAAATGATTTCATGTGTAGGCGTTGAGGTATAACTGAGCTTGTTTTGAAATCTGTTTCACTTTGAATAAGACTTTTCAAATACTAAGCCCCGGTTATTGCGGTTGAAATTACAAGAGTTTTTCGACTTGGTTGCGCGCTTTAGAAATGTAGAGCGGATTGATGAATTCATAAAGTATCTTTTCATATATGATTTTCACATATATTTGCAAGGATATACATATGAAAATTCGGACCAAGATAATTCGGATAATCATTGCATGATCGATTTACAGACGATTTTGGAAATGATTTGTTTTATTTAAATGAACAGCTAAATGTAGCTCATTTAAATGATAAAAAGTATGATTTCAAACGAAACTTCAAGAGAACTTCAAATGGAAGCTTTTTTTACTGTTTCCGATAGAGTTTACAATCGACTTAAAAAGAATTAACAATTCCTTATCAGTATTAGTTCTGGCATAATTAGTGGCACTACAAACGACGGATGAAATTAATAACTATTGTTTAAACAATGCCTTGATCATTCAATTAGAATTCCCGTAATCAAACTACTAATAGTTTATGTTCGGTGATTGCATTCGATTGGCAAATCAGCTATCCAAACAAATCAAATTGCCCAGTTATGCCTAACCGTTACACAGTCGTCTCGATATACTCAAAATATACTTTTCGTTGAACCCGTAATATTAACCGAAAACAAATCGAAATTTTGGTATAGTAAAACTATACGTCTAAATTTTTTATTCGAATTTGTCACAAAACTCAGAAATATTAAAACAATTATTTTTCTAGTATATCATTTAATTTTTTAATTTTAATATTAAAGTTAAAGATGTTATTTATTTTTATATGTATAATTAACTGTCTTATCTGCACGTATAATTTAAATTTTCCTTTGTCGAAATGTACGAGATTCTAAAGTGACTTTTGAATTATTAATATTTTACGTTACAGGTCAGAACTCTTTCTGTTAAAGTCTAATAAAATTGGCTTAACTCTAATTATGACGGCAAACTTGTTCTTTTAAACATTTTGGACGGTAAATATCCTAATTAGTGTTAGTCCATGAAAGATTTTAGGTACATTTCACAATCTGAAATGAAATTTATAAACTTAAGGTAGTTTCTTTATCAAGTTCAATAATGCGAATTCGATGAAACTTAAAATCTGATATATTTTGAGGCTACTATTTGATTCGCCAAATACCCAAGTAATTTGTCTGTTTAGAAGCCGAGTATCTCTCATCAATTTCAGCAATTTCAGCAATGCTAAAATTGCTGAAAAATGATATATATAGTGATACTATCCATGTGTTTTAATGTCGATTTCTACGCAGACCAAAATACTTGAGAATTTGGCGAATCAAATAGTAGTCTCCAAATAAATTAGATTTAAAGTTTCATCGAATCTTCATTCTCATTATTTGATAAGTTACTATTCATAAATAATGTAAATTTATTGAAATGTTGTTTATAACATTTAAAACAACGAAATCACAGAACTCATTGCGAACAGCAAAATCAATATTGGCTATAAAAAGTGGCAATGTTTACATAAATCATTAAAATTCGAAAATCACACAAAGAACCAACAACTGACAAAAAATTTCTTTTTTCATTTTCGTATTGAATTAATAGAAAATTCAGATTTATTATACAAAGAAACAATCAAAATAACACTATGAAGAAATAATAAAACCATTAAATTAATATGTTCATATTTTCACAGGGATACTACCTTAAAAATAATGCTGTGAAAACCAGTAGACTTATTACTGTACGCAAACAGTCTACGTTTATTTCTTTTTACGTAGTTGTTAAATTTAATAGTGTATTAAAATAAAGACGTCACAATAATTGTTCAAGATAAAATGAAAAAAGCACATAATCTACAACTTTCATCATACTGCATTTATATTGAAGAAAATTCACATTTATTTATTTCGTTCACATTAGTCTCTTTATAGCATCTTAATAAAGTCCATAGCATTCCCAGACAACGCACTTTCCAGAATGAATTCATTGTGAACGAAAAATGATTTGTCTTTGGAATCCAAAGCGATTTCAAAGTGAATCACTTTGGAATTCAAATTCGACTTTTTCCGTTCACTCTGAACGACCAAATTGAATTCAATGTGAACGAAAAATGTACGTGATATGAACGTATTATGAATGAAATTTGAACGAAAAATGAATGAAATATGAACGAAAAATGAACGAAAAATGAATGATACTCCCGAGACTTCACGGTGGCAATCTGAGCCGCTTTCCATTCGGCCGTAGAAGCTGACCCGTGTTAAAGGTTCCTACGAATTCTAATCATTAAAAAAAGAAAGGAAACTTTTGTGATTTTGAAACGGAAATTTATAAGGAAATTTAAAGAAAGTCTTTGAATATAGCGTTAGAATCCCTTGTAAATTTCTAATCTACGGAAAAATTGAGTTTACTGTAGGAAGTTTCTAGAGAAAATATTAGGAATCCATAGGAAATGTTTAATGAATTCATAATAATGAAAACGTGTATTAAAATTTTTCTTTTTTGGATTTCTCAAAATCTATGAGGAATTTTGCATTTTTGACGTGAAATTCAAAAGAAAATAGTGAAAAGATAATATATTTGGAAAGCAAAATATATATACATGAAAACAAATTTTTTTTCGTAAACTACCACTTAGTCTTGAACCCGTGATCTTTCGAGAACAAACCCAACGCTTTACCACTGGGCCAAAGTGGTTTTATGAATAATAGGAAACCTTTTGCTTAGATAAATAATATTGTTAATATTGTATGCAAATTAACTAAGCAAAAGGTTTCCCGTCATTCATATTACTACTTTGGCCCAGTGATAAAGCGTTGGGTTTGTTCTCGAAAGATCACAGGTTCAAGACTCAGTGGTGGTTTACGAACAAAAAATTTTTTTCATTAATATATTTTGGGGTCCAAATACATTTTCTTTTTACTGTTTTTATGAATTTTACGTCAAAAATTCAAAATTCCTCTTACATTTTGAGAAATCCAAAAAAGAACATTTTAATACACGTTTTCATTATTATGAATTCATTAAACATTTCCTATGGATTCCTAATATTTTCTCTAGAAACTTCCTACAGTAAACTCAATTTTTCCGTAGATTAGAAATTTACAAGGAATTCCAACGCTACATTCAAAGACCTACTTTGAATTTTCTTGTAAATTTCCGTTTCAAAATCACAAAAGCTCCTATCTTTTGTTAATGATTAGAATTCGTAAGAACCTTTAACACGGGGATATATCCGCTAAGAATCATACGCCTAGATACGTTAGTCCGTAGAATTGACTGTCAGGTATCTATCAGGCAGCTCGGATTGTCATCGCGGGTCTGGGGTTCGAGACTCCGCGATGGCGATTTGGGGAAATTATTAATTTTTTTAATTTAATAAAAATAAATTAAAGAATTAATTTTTTAATATATTTTTCGTTCATTTCTCGTTCATTTTTCGTTCATTTTTCATTCATTTTTCGTTTATTTTTCATTCACATTAAATTTAATTTGGTCGTTCACGGTGAATTTAATTTGGTTTTCACGGTGAAAAAGTCGGACATTTGGATTCCAAAGAGATTCACTTTGGAATCACTTTGGATTCCAAAGATATTCACTTTGGAGTCACTTTGGATTCCAAAGATATTCACTTTGGAGTCACTTTGGATTCCAAAGTGATGCACTATGGAATCACTTTGGATTGCAAAGTGAACTCAGTTTTCGTTCACAAGAAATTCATTCTGGAAAGTCCGTTGACTGGGAAAGGTATCATGAAAGTCACATAAAGATAACATTAAAGTCACTTAAAGGTAACTTGAAAGTTACATGAAGGTAATTTGAAAGTCAAATAAAGGTATCATGAAAGTCGCCTAAAGATAACATGAAAGTCACATAAAGTTAACTTGAAAGTCAGATAAAAGTCTGCTGAAATTAACTTCCCTATGAAAAAACGACGTAGAAAAAGACAAATGTCCAAATTGTTTAAATAATTTATTTTGTAAAACATCAACAATTTACATGTATGTTAGGCAGCAAACATATATGTAAATTATTTTGCAGAATATATGTCAGAGAAATCCTCCAAAATACATTAATTATCCAAAAAATTCAACATTCTCAAATTTTCTAAATTTTCGTTATTAATTTTTTAATTTTTAAAAGGTTTTATATTTTCTACATATTTGGTATTTTGAAATTTTCAAAACTGTCAAAATTTTGAAAATTTACAAAATAAAAAATTCTGAATTTAAAAAACTTGGAAACTTAACAAATTTAGACATTTTGTAAACTAGGAACTCTAAAAGGCGCTTCGCATATATCTGGATTTATATAATAGGGTTACTGGATATCAATCCTCAGCTGTTATTGGAGTTTGACAGCCGAGGATTACAAAATTTAAATCCGAACCAATCAGAATGCAAGTAAAGACGCACAAAAATGGCCAATTTCAGCATAACATCAACTTTTTATTAATGGATTTCGATATTTTCAATATTACAAATTTTTTTAAATTTTGTAAATTTGTTTAATTTTGACATGTTTAAAATGTTTAATTTATCAATAATTTAGAAAATTTATTAATATATTATTTATTTAAACATGTTTTAATTCTTAAACCTTTTAAAAATTAAAACATTTGTCAAAATTAGACAGTTTGAAATGTTGACAGATTTTCTAAAATCCCTAATTTTATGACATTTATAACGTATTAACATTAATTTTTTTAATTATTTTTTAATTTTCCGTTAACACATGTTTTTAATGTTACAATTTTCGCGATATGTCTAACTCGTCAAATTGTTCACAAAGATCCCGAGAAAAAGCATTGAAATTATTTGGAAAAATATATCCCAGATAAATATAAAACACACAGAAATTTTTAGAATAAAACCAGAGCTAATTTTCCAGCAAAATCTCTGTCAATTTTTTTCAGTATAGCATTGCAGAGAAATCTCGACAACAGAGAAATTTCTAGAAAAAATAAAGATAAATTTCCATAAAAAATATATGTAAATTATTTTACAAAATGTATGCCAGAGAAGTCCTTAAAATACAAAAATTATCCAGAAAAAAATGTAATGTCAAATGTACTGTGAAAAGTCTGATAAAGTGTTAAAAAGGTAATAAAAGTCTGACGGTCCTAATAGGAGAGCTTCATAATAAAAACTTCGCATATTCAATATTAGAATTTTTTAGACTTCATACGGTTCAAGCGCTTCAGACATTTTCATGCTTTTTCAATTCAAAGAATCTCGTACTTTTCAGACAGTCTCAGACTTTAGTAGAATTGAGTAACTGGAACCAATGTCAGACTTTTTCAAACAATTTCAGATCTTTGTTCAGATCTTTTCTCTTAATTTTTCAAAGAAGTTCATACTTCATAGAAATTCTCTGTCAATGTCAGAAGAATTTTTTCAGACTATTCTTCTGACATTGACAGAGATTTTCAGAGGTTTAATTTCTACAAGGACAGAATTTGGGAATTATTCAACCTACTCCTTCCTATGACCAAATATTGCCCATCTCTATACATAAAAATTCCAACTCTAAAGAGTGGGGGAACTCAGAGAGGAAGACTTATATACTTTGGTGAGTGGAAAGCCACTACTTACGTGGAAGATACCTACGTGCAAAAGGCTTTTTGTTCTATTAAATTGTGAAGATAATTAATGCGCCCATAGTGTACTTAAAAAAATTTTCGAATCTCTGGGTTGAAAATAAAATAGTTTGAATAATGCTACACTGAGAAAAAAAACCATCAGAAACAACTGAAGTTCTAGGTTGTTTCTACTGGATCGCGCAAGCAATGCGAAA
>JABFPB010002523.1:0-19873 GCA_022817645.1 Ceratoteleas bidentatus
CGTGTTGCGTACGATATTTTTCACAACAAGTGCACGGGAAACTCAATTTCCCTCCCTGAAAAGTGGGAGGGAATTGGTCATTTCCTTCCCGGTTTTTAGGGTGGGAAATTGAGTTTCCCATGCACGTGTGGTGAAAAATAATTATAAATTTTTTCGAAAATAAGTGTAAACATAAAAAATAAGTGTTTTGGTGATTTTCTTCAAAACGTCTCAAATGCTCCTATGCTATAGTTCGACCATTCACTTGTGAAATTTTATGTTTCTTCTTAATTTCATTGAAAAAGTATGTTTTGTTTATACATTGTTATATTTTTCGTATTGTTCTTATTAATAAATGTATAAAGAATATAAATGCATATCTTAGAAATTAATTCATTATTGATTTATAGATAAAAAACGTTTGAAAACCATTTTCTTTCTAAAATACCATTCACTGGTGCATTCACCCTATCACATTTACCGCTCACTCTTTTAACTTGCATTCATTTCAAGTTATCCTAACATCGAGAAGTTAAAAGTTTATTATTTACTTACTGTTAAGATAAATTTTATACATTTACAGCAAAATTAATAATGAGTCTTGAAAACTTCATGAAATCTTTTAGATAGAAACCACTTTTTCTCAAAGTACGTCTGATAGATGATTTTGATTGTTGGTCACAATAATTCTCAGTTGATAAAGAATCAAGATCCAAGAAAATTTTCATATGCAACAACCCATCATTAAAAAGTCATTATGACTTACCATGGTTATTCTTATTCATAATTACTAAAAGTACAATCGAAAATTTCATTTCAGAATCTTGTACGTGATAAACATTTTATGATTGATACTAAATGTCAGAAGAGTATTTTAGAAAGCACTGTTCAAAATAATTTTAACAAGAAGTATCCATTAAAACACTCTTACCAAAAGGCATTCCTAAAATGGTTTATCCAAGAAGTAAGTATACTGTCTTTTAAATATTATTTTTTGCTTTAAATTTGAAAACTGTATTTCATAAACGTTTTATTCCTTATATGACTCGATTGATTGGTATACAGTAGATTCCAGTCATGGCCTTCTGTTTTTATTATATTATTAGCACTAATTTATATTCTGTATATATAGCTAGAATCTCAGGGTGTAGATATTTTAGATGAAATTTATGACGAATACTGTAGAATGACATCTGTACAAGATGAAGCCACTGAGACACATTACCGGCATTTCATTTTGGATGACAAAAATGAATCCAAATGTGTTACTATTGAGGAAAGTGTAAATTTAATTTCACAAGGTACAACAGGACTATGTAGTTGGCAGGTATGCATATATATCAAGACTCCATATAATAAAGTAGAATCTTAAGTAGATTTAAAGTGTAACAATACATTCATTTTTATTGAAAATTGACCAAGATATCGTGTATAAAGTATGAAAGTTTGTCATTTTTCCAAACGATTGCATCTTTTTACTTGAGAGAACAAAATGATTTATTTTCACTTTTTGATTTGTTGAATCTTCTTAGTTTTGCAGAAAATGCAGCAAATGGTCTGAATTGTTCTAGTTTCCAGCATTCAATAACATATCAAAAATATCATAGTTGTTGTTTGGGGAGTTGGCAAATACCAGTTCAAAATACATACATAGAGTTTAACTGCATTTTTATTTATTTGAATTTTCATTCCAACGTAAATTCAATGTTCATATGAAATTTATTGAAATTAAATTAAAATAATTATTGTTTATTTTGAAATATTAAACTCAACATTTTTTTCTCACAGGCTGCTGAAGTGTTGTCAGAATGGTGTATAACAAATAAAGAACAGTTAAATGGAAAAGTTATTCTGGAACTTGGATCTGGAGTTGGTTTATTGGGTATCTCAGTAATTCAAATGTGTTCGCCCAAAAAGTACATTTTTACCGATGGACACGACAAAGTTCTTTCTATGCTTTGCAAAAACATTTGTGTGAATTTCAAAAATTCATCTGACTCTGCTCATGTGGAAAACTGCAAAACAAACCATGATCGGCATTTCCATTTAACGCATAAATGCACAGACATAACTGTAGTACGTTTGCTATGGGAAGACATTGAAAAATGGATTTCCCAAACAGACATTAAGCCTGATGTTATTTTAGCCGCGGATATTTTATTTGACAGTAGTATTTTTCCATTACTGGTTCGTGGATTGAAAGCAGTGATCTCACTGCACAGAATTGAAGGATATATTGCCGCAACTGTGCGCAACGAAACAACGATCAATGAATTTGTTAAGCAATTGGGTAGGTAACCAATAAAATATTAAAATACCATATCAAACTGCATAAAAAGTGAATAGATAATAAGAATTGCACGATGTTAAACATTATACAAATTTATTCTTATTTTTAGATAAATACAATATTTCTTATCAAGATGAACTTGTTCCAAGGCAGAAGATGTTTGTACATAAAGATGATACAACAGTCCGAGTCATAAAAATATCTTAAATATAGCTCAGATCTTCGCTTATATACTTAATTGTGTACATATTAAACTCGTTGGTACAAATATAATTTTCTAACAACGAAATGCATGTTCGAACATCATTTCATCCTTACATTTCGTTTTTCAATTACGCGCTGTTTTCACAAAAAGAGAGCAAGAATCAAGAATTCTTTGCGCCTTTGCATTTGAATATCTATTGTTTTCAAATCTCAAATCAAATAATGCTTACACCGTATTACAGTATCTCGGTATAGTAACGGTATATGTAAATATTTGTATATCAAACAAAAACGTTTCTAAAATGTACAAATCCATGGCAGGGCACCAGCCGATGACCGATTAAATGTAAGTCGTATTTTTGGGGTCTAAAATGAGGTGTGACTTACTGAAAATGGTGTGCTTAAGCGTGCACTTGGGAAAATATGTACAGATTTTTAATTAAAATTTGTAACTTGAGTTTATTTTGTTGAGCAAATATACAATTAGTAGGAAACCAAACAAGAGAAATCATTTTTGTCCGGTTTTGAGATTCATTTCCTACTGGAAGTACACGCTTGCACTACTTAAAAATTTGCCACTAGATGTCGCCCTGAAATACCTTATATCCCAGTAGTTGAAAAAGACGGACAAACATTTCAGCGAAAAATGTATATTACGTTTATGTAAACTAAATTCAAATTTTGTTTCCTTTCGTCAGTTCGCTGGGGCAAGCCAAACGTGCGATTTGTGAACGAAAATGCATAGGACCAGCCTTGTGGAAAAATGTACAAATTTAAATACCGCAAGGTAGTTTGGGTAATGTCATTCAGTGGCCGTATCGCGCATAAGGGATGCATACTTTGGAGAGTTCGCGATAAGTCCATCGAATATTGCTTTTCAAGTTACAGAATAGAAACGTTTTCTGCCGGGTGCTTAACGTAAACGTAAATTCAAAACCACTTTCTCTTCGTATGTCGTTTAAACTTTGCTTCGGCCTCGTCGACGTCCTTATCCGCGTCCTTCTTCTGGTTCTTCTTCAGTTTCCGCTCTTTCAGTTTTTCTTTCAGTTTACTTTTCTTCGGCTTTGGTTGATTTGCCGTCTCGTTGTTATTGCCGGAGTTAACACCACCTATGTTTTTTGCTGCAATTGAAAAACGGAGATGTTTAATGAAGTTTATGTGACAATGCTTAATGCCTTTTTAAATCTTTCTATCGTACTTCAATTTACCTGCAAACAATCCCATTTGGGTGTGGATACTCCGATCTTCCTCAACCTCCCTCTTTCGGTCCATTTCGAGGCACTCCACGATTTCGTTCCGCCTTTCGACTATTTCTACCAGTCTGAATAACAAACACAAACGACATGAAATTACTTGAACCAATACATGTAAATGAGATTCTTATTGCAGAACATTGTTTGCAACAACTAAACTTTGTACCTTTGAATCAAAGTTTCTTCGCGTTGCTTATCAAAATCAGTCTTGGTAGCTTCGGGTTGGCACATGAGACAACGAATTTGATATTCTATATCGGCATGCTCTTCCTCCAGTCTGTACTGCCGACGAAGCAGCATGAGCTCAGCTTGTCTCCTGAAAAGTTCGTTCTTCTCATTGACAAGAGCAAATAATTCCAGAATGAGCTCCTCTACGTCCACTCCCAAACTCGCATCTAAAATTACGTAATAGTGTTAGTAACGGAACACTTAGACCATGCAGCGTCGAAGTTCCATGTCTGTTCTTTTGAAACAATCTTCTTCGAGTTACTCGGTACACAAAACCATGTTATTTGGTGCAATTTTTCTATGATATGTTAACGACACTTCGCGTCAAAACAATGCTATCGCTTATATCGCTCGCTAACACAAGTGCGGTTATTGCAATTTTGCAGAGTTACTCAAGTAAAAATGTTGGTCAGTTGCTATAGGGTTAGAGGCAAGTTTAACTATTCATTGTGTAAAAGCTTAATCCTCATTCTTAATTCATCATTCAATTGACTAATTCAGCTAGTCGAAGACTAGTTTATTTGTCTTAAGTAAGACAATTCTGTAACCGTTTTTAAGATGCGCTTAATTTAAGTATCTTAATTTTAACCTTGCAGAGTTTTTGTAGTATAGATTGCTATTTTCTTAACAAAATGTAATTAACGTTGTTAAATGTACATGGTAAAAATGGTAAAAAGACATGGTAAAAATTATTTTACCATGTCTTTTTATTTTACCAGCCACTGCAAAAAAACCCACAAAACTAGGATACTGTTTGGAATCCTGTTTCAAAAACCTATTGTAAATAAATTTAATATACTTGTGTATTAAATTTAATACACAGTTATACAATATAATGTTAATTTTAATACACCAATTTTACAAAACTGTGTATTACATTTAATATAGAAAAGTTTGAAATTTACAATATACTTCTGACGTAATGATATATGCAATTTACAAATATTTCTAACGCTGTATGTAATGCGAAAAGATGGGGCGAATTCATTTGAGTGGCTTTATCAAACGGAAAATCATGCTACAAACGACTTGAAGTTTCGAAATTCAAGAACAATGCATTATACATTGTTGCTGACATTCATCTTTCGTCAGAAAGATGAATGTCGTATTCTTCGAAAAGTTTTAAATTGCTTTCTGGAACATCCTGAACAACTTTCAAAGATTTAACTTTTTTTACTGTCTTGATAATTGTACTTTGAGTTTCAACTGTAAAGATCGTCCTTCACAGATTTTGAACTGCATTCAGAACTGTTTTTAAAAGATTATTTTCAAAAACGGTTGTTTAAAAATACCGCTATAAGAACGGTTTGGCCCTTCTTTTTCATCATTTGGGATCGTTACTTGAATTCGTCCCATCTTTTCGCATTACATAAGATTGTTTTCTGGTGTTTGTAGAAAAAAAATGTTTTACGGCCACCCTAAAGTTTAAGTACGGTTATATGAAATAATGTCTAATCACGATATTTACTTAATTAACTAATACTTTTATTGATAAATATATATTCCAGTTATATTTAATATATTTTCCAGTAACTGAACAGAGAAACTTTTCTCTAAATAAGCCTAGTAAAACTATCAAGTATCTAACCAGTTACTAGATAGTTCAAACTGGACAAGTTGAACTAGTCATAGCTTTCCCAGTGCCTTGCCAAAATTATTAAAAACGGACCACATTTTCACTTGGGAACCATTAAGTACCAATTCAGGATCTTCGAATGAGTATACCTTCGCTTAGTACTTGGGATTCGCATTTAAGTCTAATGATCTGCTCCAGCCGAACACCTTGCTTTTCCAACCCTTGCTGCTGCAACTCAATTTCGTCGAGTTCGAATTTCAGATCTTTGATAGACATCACTTTTATCTGAAAAATAATTCCAACTTAAATAAGGGGCCTAACTTAGCATGGATATTGTACGTTAACACCAATGAAATTACAATGTAAAGAACGAAAGAAAAGTTTACAGAATATCAAAAATTATATTTGTATCCCATTTAAATAAATAAATGCTTATGAATAAGTACACGATGATTCGAAAAATATTTGATTTAAAATATAATTTCTGTTATTTAAAATTGAATTTCATACAATGCAGCCATATATTTAGCTTAAAAGCTTAAAAGCTATTGGTTTTTATTGGATCTCGTTTGATTTGGTTGTTTGACAAATCCAAATATGTTTGCGAAATTCAGGATGGAAACTGTTGATCCCTTCTGGTAAAAATACAGTAATAAATTTACGTCAATAACACTTTTTTTATTTATATCCAAAATCGAAATAAGTCTCGATGGGAGCACTGACTCCGTTAATCAATTTCTCGAAGCTCAATACACTTTCGTTCTCGTCTTTGTAGTTTCAGAACAATTAACGGTAGAGTAAACAAGCGTTCATTGGATAAATTTACTTTTCTCCTATGTGGCGTGGGTCGGGGCGGTGCGGGACCCTTTTTCCTCTTCCATTTGCCTTCGACGCTCTTATCGAGAAATGTGTCGCAAGGATGCTCCATGGACGTCAGACTCTGCCGATTCCTGTTCGCTTCGTCCTTGCTTAATTTCTCGTCGGTCCAGGAATTTAATTTAGATACCGGGCTCTTATCTTCGACGGCCTTAATGGAAGGCTCATCGACGGCAGGGGGAGCCACTGGCAGCGTACTTTTGGGCGTGCTGGCCGCCTTGGGCGGGGGAGGTGCTGGTTTTGTTTTCCTCCCTCGAGGCGTTGTATTCGGAGATCCAGTCTGAAATCAGTACTTGAGATTAATTAAATGGATTGATTGTTAGCGGGAGAATTCCGGCCAGAAATAGCTCCCGTTATTTGTGCGCCTTATATTGATTTGGGAAGTTGCAGAAGTAAAAGAGAACGTACATTTGTTTATAAATATATATTGCATAGTAATTCAAGGGTTGCTTTTTGGAAACTTCGTCGAAAGTATTTTATTGGGAATATGTGAATGTAAACTATTTGAAAGATTAAAATGAGGAAATGATAAATCACTTTAGTGGGCTTTTTTCAGACGTATATTTCAAAGGTATGCTTTGTAAAATGGATAAATATCGTGAAATCAGATAAGAATGTTTTCGATTTTATTCAGGAAATGAAATGGAAGCTTTTTTGCAGGAAGATTTAATAATGTTGGTTAGGATTTGCTATTTTTTTATGTTAACTGAAAGGAAAAAAGTTTCAATTCAAAAACTTTCAACTATAAGTAAAAACTGACTCTTTATTTGTGGAATTGGAAATACGTTGTTTCAGTTTGGAAGTAAGATGACAAGCAAAACTTGCGAATCTGACACAATGGGTATAGGTGGAGGTCCTTGAATGAAACCTCTTGTAGAGTGCATGCTTTATGTGGAAACTTTTCTTCGACGACTTCTCTATATAAAGACTTCTCATGCTAACAATTCAGACCTCATGGGAAGGACTAAAATATCCCATCCCATATGTTAAATGGAATTACATGAGATCAGCCGAAATTGAATGAATTGTTCATGCCCATAAGAAAAGAATGCATATTTTATCAAACTTTTCAGTGATAAATACAAGAGATAAATATTACAAAACTATTTGATAAAAAATCGAAACAAATTAAGAAGCAAAATTTATTAAGAGAGATTGGCGATTTAGGGTTTTAAGTTGTACGCAAAAATAAATATTTGAGGCATTTTAAGATTAAACCGTTTCAGCAGAGCTGCCACTTTACCTGCTTTTTCCTGATTGTACATTTAACAAAATTTCGCGTGATTTACACAGTTTTACGCTAATTATCATAGGAATGTTAAACCACTGTGTAAAAGGCATAAAGGAAATTTCATAACATATATGGTGAAGTTTTATGCATTTTGTGTATAATTTTATACATTAAATGTTATATTAAGCTCAGCGTATTATTAAACTATTGTTTGCATGTAATTTGCATGTACACAATACTGTAGTGAAATTCCATTTATTGTTGAATATTACACTACTAAATATTAGCTTTTTGTTTGTTAATTACTATAATGTAATTTTACACAAATTTGTATTAGTTTATGGGGGTTTCACATATATTTAATTATTCTTTTACAGTGTTCGGGGCAATTCTTTTATGTTGATAATTTTTTATATAAAGAGAATCAGTTGTGTACACATTTTCAATTGTAGACTACAATGCGAATTAGAGGTATACAAATTTGCTAGTCAAACTCTGGATTCTATTGAAGTTGTCGTTAGGCAAATAATTGATCTTACTGTCACTAATATGGAACAGAGCAGAAGAACGAGTATAACAACGTCGAAATACAAGGAACTTAAGCAAGGAGAATTAAATGAAATGACACCAGATAAATATCAAATAGAAACAGTAAGTTTCCTTTTTGACCAGTGTTTCGACTCCACATACATCTTTTTGTTAAATAATCTTATTCGGCTTGAGTTTCTTTATTCTTTATTCAAACTGATTATCAGTCACCATCATTTCATTACAAAACTCTAAGGTTTACACATTATAGACATTTGTTTTAAATGATCTGACGCTTCCACTAAAAAATTAATGATAAGAAACAGGTAACCGAATTTTATAAATTTGCCGTTTTTGTAATTTGGTAATGGTAATTAATATGTATTGTAAATTAACAATGAAGTAACTTGAATCCAATAAGATTATTTTCCAACAAGAATTTTTTCATTTAGTATTTTAAATGAATACTTGAAGAGTTGAAGTGCTCATCTAACAAAATCAAACTTTATACCTCATAAACAATAATATTAGGATAAAAACTGTCGAAAATGGTTTTATAAGTTGAAAAAGCCATACATTTTCAGAAAAAGATAGTAAATTATCGTTAACAAACCTCAATTACTTATTAAATTCTAAGACTTGGAACCCTAAATCGTATATCTCTCTCCATAGATGTCCAAAATATTCCTTCTAAGTAATTTGGTATAACAGTGTATATGCTGTTTTTGCATCCTCAGTTTACCACGTACTTTTTCCATCTATTATTAAACCATCAACATCGACTTATCGAAAACAGAGTAACTTACAGCACTCAACGTGGAAGAATTCAGCGATAAAGTTGACGAAGCACTTAGGTTGGCAGTGTGCAAGGTCTTGCCAACAACGGGTGGTTGTGGTGCGGGTTTTTTCTTGCGATAGCTTCCTCCGGGTGTTGACGTGGGCGCTGATCCGGAACTGGTTATGGACGTGTTCGAAGCATAAATGCCGCTGCGATCCAGGCCCAGCTTCTGCGCCACGTGCGGCGTTTCCGGGGCTTGTCTGCGGACGAAAAGATCACGTTTTGATCGACTTTCCCAATCGTTGACAATCGTTTTCGCGTCTCATTTAATCGGAGGCATTTTCGCCGGGGCGAAACTGGAAAGGCCTCGGCGACCACGTCGTTTAGGCAAACAGAGCGGAACGCAAAACTACTCGAACAAGCAGCGCGTCTTTTTTACCCTCGGGACCGGAACCCTAGTTTTTGTCACAACGAACTGCATTCTCATTCAAATGGGAAAAAATTGATTTAAACTAGGTAAACAGATTGCGCGAAATCTGAAGAGTTAGTCGGACGAGGAAACATCGGGGAACGACGCTTTTATCGGCTCAACGAAACGCAATTTGGAGCTGACGATTGCGGGGACGGGAATAATGCGAAACGAATGAAAGTTAATGAGGATTGTAGCAAATTAGAATGCAACCATACTGGGGGCGATATTTTTCTAGAGGTAATTGCGAGGTGACAGTTTGCAGGGAGTTGGTGCAAATGATTCAGCGCGATGGTTCAACGGGGGAAACTCGAAACAAAATTAACCCGTTTGCAGGAAACCCATCTACGCGGCGAACTGTTTTTATTAGGTGAATTCAGGTGAATTCACCGCATGGTTCGCGGTGTCGCATGCGTTCTGGCTGGGAGGGACGACGAACGCGAGCGAGGTCCCAGGTATATGAAAATTACTGCAAAATACGTGACTCTGATAACATTACGACCATAAGGATAATAACAGCTTCACCGTGCTGGCCGTTTTATACGTTCATTACTGTAACGTGCATCGCTAATAAACACACGCCGAGAGCAAAGATCGCGACGCAGAAAATGCATCCAGAGATAACGCCGTCCCGCCGTCGTACAATTAAAGATAATTGTCCGAAATAAAAAGTTGCGAAAATGATTATGCGCTTTACGACCTTTGGCCGAATTCTAGACCGAAGTGTAACGCTTCGTTGAACGGTGACATTCGTTCGTTTTGTAACGAGGTGAAATATTATTTTTGCATTGTTGATTCTCTATATATGTTCTGGCGCAAAAGGAAACTATAATGTGGTGGAAATAAACGATAGTCTTGACAATTAGTTCATCTGAAAAAAAGGATCAATTAGGGTCAAAGACGTCAAAAAAGACCTGATTTTATTAGATTGTATATTGTGATCTGTTGAAAAATGATCTTGGAAATTACTAGCGACGATTAAGACACAGAAAAACCGATGAAACCGTAATCAAATTATTAAAAAATCCATTTTTAAACTTCAATTCAATGACAGTTTTCTCATACCATTTCAGTTCAAACCAAGAGTTGATGAAGAGGTAATTCTGTTTTGTACCGTTGGAAAATACAGAATATCTGAGAACTGATAACCTCAGTTCAAAACCCCAAACTATGCTTACTTGATAGTTCTAGGTTTCGGAACAGGAACCACCACCGCTTGAATGTCTTCTTCGCTCTCCGGTTCCTCTCCGTCGCTCCAGAACGGGTTCAGGTTAATCTTTGGCGCCTCCAGCTTCTTCTTAGTCTGTGGCTCCAAGACTCTACTCCTGGTTGCCGGAGTAGGCACTTCCATCCCGTCCTCCTTGTCATCGCTAAACGGATTCGTGTAATCCTCCTTACTCTCTCCATCACCAAACGGATTCAAGTCCTGCGGATATTCTTTTTCGACGTCCTCCTTCAACTCTTCCTGAGAAAGTGGTTGCTCCTCCTGCGTAACCTTTGCCAAGTTCGCAGGTTCGAGGGTTCGCTGCTCCGTCGCTGGTTTGATCTCCTGAGGTGGTGACCTCACCAGCGACGTCTGCTCCTCGAACATTTTGAGCCTCTGTTGCACGAGAGACAGGGGCCTGTCTTGTGCGCGTTCTTTGGTATCGCCTCTAACCTCTACATCCTTAGATTCTACGTCATGGGACGAAATGGCAGTTGGGTGCTGATTGTCGTGCTCCTTATCCTTTACACACTCTAAGGCACTGCTATTTACAACTTCCCTGCTCTGGGGAAGCGAAGGGGTAATCTTTGACTCATCCTGGTCTTCTTCTAGGAAAGATGTTCGATGTTCATCTTCATCCTCCTCCTCCTCCTCTTCCTCCTCCTCTTCATCACCTTCTTCATCTTCATCCCCGCTGTTATCCAGCTCAATCTCTTCCAAATCTTTCCTGGAATGCTTCACCGGACCATCTACTACTGACAGCTCTTCCACCTTCTCTGCAAGAAGATGGTTGGCCATGAAGTCCAGCCTTAACCTTTGCGTCCGCGAAACCCGTTCCGAGTCCTGGAACTGCGCCAGGCTGGCGTTTCGACCCAGCGACGACTTCTCCTCGTCGCTGAGTGGTACGTCCAAGCGGGACGGGTAAATAGGGCGGTCATCGCCCGATGACGCAGCGGCGACCATGGGCTTCTGACTTGGCTGGTACACTTCGTCTGGACAGGTCTCGCAGCAGAACTCGCCGCTTTCGGTCTCGTAGTAGTTGCCGGGCGTGAGCTGGTTGTGGCACCGAGCGCACCGGAAGCACGTGCGATGGTACAGACTCCGGGCAATCACCAGCTTTTCCGCCAAGAAAACCGGAAGTCCGCACACGGTGCAAGGTTCCCTTCGCATCCCCTGACGTAACGACGCCTGTGAAAAAATAATGAGAGATTAGTTTCGCATATTCGGAATTTTCATTCTGGAAGGTTTGGGGTTAGAGATATTGGTGGCGGTGAGTCTAATGAAGTGCATATACAGATAATAAAATACCACCTTATTGGGGATACGAGTATTTACATTTATACAACTTAAGCACGGAGTCAAACATTGGATGGTAATGGTAGATGATGAGTATGATTTTTTAACATACGGTTTCGAAATTATGATTTCCCTAGGGGCATTGCATTCTTCAAAATGCAATCTTAAAACGTTTTCGAAACGTTTATTTAACGTTTAATGTCCGGTAACCGTTATGTGAACGTTTAAAGGAACGTTCAAAGAAAGTTTGCTTGGTGGGACCTATTTGAAATTTAGATTCCTTGGGTACTCACTATATTAAATTGAAATCTATCTCCGCACTGAATAATCAATACACCTAAAAAGTTGCTGTACACCTCAAAACTGTTATAGCCGCAATTCCAAGCAACCTGACAATGAAACACTCCACTTCACATGGAGTGCAGCAAGCGATTCAGAGTTCTAATCACCTCTTGCAAAGTCGACCATAAAACTGATTTAGCTCGGCAAAAAGTCGAACAATTAATGTCGCGCGCGTTTTCTGGTGACGACAATCGGAAATAGGCAATCCGCGACACAGTCGTTCACGGCTGACTCTTTTTGTGCCATTGGGTCCTTAAGCAACTTGCGCCCTTTTGCCCGATTATTTCTCAAAATTGCGTTGTTGTCGAGAAAAAGTTTAATCAACACGGAAAACGGTGAGTTAATTCGTTGATTGTACGAGGAACAATTGCCGCTTGCTGATACGGAAAAAAGTATGCACTTTTTCCTGGCAGTATTTTTAGATTCAAATTGCCGGCAGGCGAAAGCGTCGATGTTTTGAATCGCGGCCTTGTTAGTCGAGCAGGTGGCAATGAAAAATCCGCGCCGCTTGATTGCGCGTTAAATCAATTGTCCGCGCAGCATAAGTATTCCATTATACGCGAAACAGAACGGCGGATAAAAACGATTGACAAGGGCTTGTTTGCTGAGGCAGCGGGAGGGGGGATTAACGATCGATTTGCGACGAAATTGCGACATCGCCGAGCTATTTCACAGAGAACTTCTACGGTGAGAAATAGACGAAAAAAATTTAGACTCGTACACCGCAGAAAAAGATTTATTGATGTAGATATATTTGTGTTGAAATGATCCGAGAGAGGTTTAAAGAGAGAAAGAGAAAATTTATTAATCACTAGTATATTTTTTATTTGTGATAAGTATATATTTATTTGCATTGTAGCAGATGGTGAATACGTTTAGTACTACATCGAAATGGGCTGAGTTACTGTTCTAGTCATGACATTACCTATTAATTTATTTACAGTTATTCTGTTCTAGTTTCTTATTGAGTATATAATTGGTAATGGAGATCCAGTCGGGAGTCGAGTTTCAAAATAATCATGATTTTTCGTGGAAAAAAGTACTAATTTTTATCAAGCAATGAGGTACGAATAATTTAGTAGTGAATTACGGTCGTAGATGTTAAATTTATCAAACTTTTCTATTAATTTTAGCAAACTGACAGATATAATCGATTTTCAATTGAGAATAATTTATTGAATGGTTAAACAATTTTTCTGGGTATTATGTAACTTAACTGTTTCGTAAATTTTGTTCTGCGGCAGCCTTTCGGGTTTATGATGCATAAATAGTAAATGATCAACGTACAGTTTACTGCATCGTTCTGTTAAATATCACCAATAAAGAGCATATTTCATAATAGAATACTTCAAAAACTCTGGATTTTAATACAATTTCGACTGCAATATTCGCAGAAGTATTTTTTAACACGGAAAACCGTTTTGAAATATCGATCGTTAATTCTATTTTCTCGTGGATAATAAAAAAACTCGTTCTTGCGTACTCTGATAATAAAGTAATATTACAGTATAATGAGTGAATTTTTGCATACAATTTATACCTAAAGAATAGAAAAATATTATAATCCAAGTCGGGAACTTTAAACGGGCTTTAAGAGATCATTTATCACGTAAAATGTATAAAATTGCAATTTTTCGACCTTCTTCGCTATTGTGGCACCATTTACTCTCATTTAAAAGTCAAATGAAGTTGGTTTTTCTTACTTTTATACATTTTGGAAACTTTTTTGTAATCACATGTAATGTGATATATAAACACATTTATTAAGGACACCCCAGCAAACCTGGGTGTAAGTAAATAAAAAATAATTTGTGTACTATGTGTATATCTTCATTAACTTTCCAATGAAGTAAAATTCTGAATAATCCTAAGTTGACTGACTTTAATTGAAAGATCTTGGAAAATTGATTATTTTCATTTTATAGGGGTAATATACAAACAGCTTTAATATTATTAATCATGTTCATCCTTACATACGGAGAACAAAAACTGCAATTCTATTCGGAGAAAGTAACATTGATTGAGTATATAATAAGATGTACACAAAATCATTTTAAATATTAATAATAATAACATGTTCAAGAAAGTGCTTTTGTCCAACAATTAAACATAATCCACTAATTTTAACAGTCATTGCAGTACAATATTATTTAAAGTAGATGATTTGTGTTATAATTAATTAAGATGAATTATGCAAAAAAAGATATATATATATATATAATAAAAAAAGATTGTAGTAAAAAATCAAAATAGTTTATTAATTATTTAATTAATTAATAATTAATAAATGTTTAGTTAATTAATATTTAAGCGTTTCTTAATTATTTGAAAACTTAGGTTTTTTACCTCTTAGCCCTAGAGTCCGTTTCTTGGAGTCTCTCAAGCGATTTAAAACGCTGGAAATGTTAGTATATAATTCCATCACTTAAAAAAAATCATTATTGTTAATAATGAAACTGATTTTCTAGCACTCTAATGTTGTCTTTTATTTGTAGTAATGAAAAATGTAATTGATGTTTAGATTATTATAGTTTATTTTAACGTTTTGAAACTGTTAAAAAATATCAGAATCATTTCTTGAATTAATGTCTTAATCGAACTCGCCTTCAGTTTTCAACGAGTGTCATCATCCGATTAATAATCTTCAACTTTTTGATCCCGTTGCACAATGTTCTACTGTCTTTCGGTTTTATAATCGCCTCCAATCATGCTGGCTGAAAAATTTATTACGGCGTAAAGAAAATGAATGCGATTTTCACTCCCAGTCTCTTTCCACGGACTATTTTTCATAAATCACCGCGAACCGATAATTTTCCAACATCGACTTTGAGCTGACAACGCCGAACTGATTGTTTATTCGCGAACATTATTAATTCGTCATTGATTACTTCGCGTGGATCATTTATCACGTCAAGCAAACACCGGCTGCCATTTCACCCTCGTAGTCCGTTTTTCATTTAAATAACAAAAAACTTGTTAGCGCGCGAATTCTGCAATCGCGCCGTCGAAATTATGATAAATTGATTGCATGCCTAACGAACGAAACGAGTTCAATCAAATATTGATGAGGCGTTTGAGGGTTTTGCATGTACGCGAAAACGGAGGGCCAATCTCGGCAATTTCTTCGTGTTCAATTGGCCGTCGATATGCAAAAGTTCTAATTGTGAAAAGAACGCAATTTGGATACAAAATTGTTGAGTTTATAAAAGTATAAATTCTCTCAAACTGAAATTAATGGCGACCAATGAGACATTTTATTTTTAGATAAATTATATTTTGATTTACAATTTTGATTTACTATTATTTCCCATTTGATGGTAATCAGATCTTTTTCCAATTAGAACTTTTAATTTGAATTGATTCCCGGCTAGTGGATATCTTCACTCGTAAGCTATGTTGGACGCAACTTTTCAAGGAAATTAGTCTTTAGACAGTTTCGCGATAAAAAGACCGGAAGTTCCATTTCGCGATGTTACTTCCGGTTCGCCTTATCGAATCCAAGCAATGACGACAGCGGCGATTTCGCTCGTCTGATATCTGCATAACGGATGTTTTATACTTATTTGAACTCTTAGAAATACATGAAATATTTCATCAGATATGTTAAATATTTTAATGTAATTCGGTGATTTCGATTATTTTCTGTTACTTGTGACAGATTATTTTGCATTGCAAATATATTCTTTATGGAGGAAATGGGATCATTGTGCAAAAATGAATTATTTCCACCCTCACGTAATATATTTAGTCATATTTTTTAAAATGATTTATGAAACCGAGGACAACTGATTTCATTATATACATTAGAAACGATAAAATGTTTTTAAAGGTATTGAAATATAAAAATTCAATACTTAAACTTAATTTGAAGTAAATATTTGTATAAAAACTTTTTCTCTTATTTATTTGCAAAGTTGTAAAACGCCCATAAAATTAAATTTGTTGTCAAATTGTTATAAACTTTCTGCGGATGAAGGAAAAAGGATGTTTATTAATTCTAATGTTCATTAATCCAATGCTGCATTTGCTTTATACTTTAAACAAAAATGGAAAAAATTTAACTTCTTTTCTCGTGTATAGAGTTGATCACTGTGGCCCGAAGGTGAATAACCTAATTTCCGAAGCTTCAGTCTATTGAATTCGACAAGTTGAATTGCACGTCGTTTTCTTTCGAGAAATCGATGCAAGAATGTTCTCTTTCTTTCACAGTCGGACATCTACGTGACCAGATATCACCAAGAAAATCCACCTGTGATAACCGGATTCCGGCTGCAGCACTACGATAATTCTAAGAGTGTATGAATTCTTTTTTTATGGAATATTTACTCTCCAAGATTTTCTTCGATAAGTAATATCTGAGGAATAGCCGACGATCCATGATTCGACATAATCGGTCTATGGTAAATCAAGTAATCTAAAGTGCAAGATCAAGGAAGACCAATCTACTTAATTTTTTATTTCCGATCACTTTGATCGATCACTTCCTTCGAACCGATTGACAAAATCGGCATCGTACATTTGTTCTACCGAGTTAGCAACAATTCCCGATCCTTTATCGGCTAACGTAATGCGTCGATCATTTCTCATCGATTGTGAACTGTCGATCATTATTCACTGATCATTACTCATCGAGCGCTAGGTGTTTACAATGGCTGAACGGCGATCGCTATTTAATCGCACTTCCTAAGGTCAAGTGTTCCGAAGAAGACAAGGAGGCGATATTTTTCTAATTTCATAATCATCAAAGCGATTGTTTCCGTCTCGTGATTTCGATCGGAGCACTTGAGCGCGTCAGATTGATCGGCCGATCGTGGCAGCGTGCGGTTCATTAGAAGAGATTCGTGCTTTACAGCCCAGTGTATTTGATTTCCACAGTCAATTGAATTGCTCCACTGATCCATGACGAACGCCATGAACGATACGTTTCATTAGCATTTCAGAATCTAATCGGATCTGCGTTGACTCTACGCCTAATTTGGAACACTGAAAAAGTTGAGTTTTTAGCTCTCAAAGGGAGTCCTCCCTCGTAAAAATGGATTAAAAACTTATCTAAATGAGATATTTTTGGTTAGAATTAGATACCCTGAAAAAAATATATATATAGAAAGAAGGCAGTAAAATCCAGCATGAATTCTAATACCATTTTTAAAAAGGTACTTAAAATGTACATTGTTTCCATTGCTTTAAATTTATTTAAAGAAATACAATTCTTTGTGAAAAAGATTTTCTTTCATTCTATAAAAGGAATGTTCGAAGCGCTAACAAATAGAAAGAAATTGAAGGCAATAGAAATCGTCTGAAAGAAATTGCCTGCATTAACAAAGGCAATAGAATTCAACTTGGTATCTACTGCTTTCAATTTCTGGTTTTTGCAGGGTAGTTTTCGGACCAGATCTGGATCAAAACTCGATCATAAAAGATCTCATTCAGATAGTCTTTTATCCGAACTGAAGACGGAACAAACTTTTCCCGGTTTCATTTTAGAAAATGATTTTACAATACACTTTTCGTGAACTTTTATTTTGATTCCAATTTGTTCGATAATTCATTAGATAATTTTTTGCATAGTCACACTTCGTTGCGTCGTTATTCCCAACATTCAGAGGGCAATAAATTACATTTTAATAACCAGTGTGACCAAATGACGCTCACAATTTATTTGTTATAAAATGAGAATGAAATGCAGGATAAATGGTACGGCCGTTTAATAAACGTGGCGAAGTGTCCTTCGGCGCGTAATCACTTTTAGTCATTCTTGTCCAAATGATTACTTAATAATCAATCATTCATGTAACTTTTTACGCGACAAGTCATTATCGATTTAATCGGCGATGTACGCGGGCGGATTTATAGCCACTTTTTGCAGCCCGATTCATCGCTCACCAGTATATGTATCTTTCATTATTTCACTGTTTTATTGTTCATCGATTCCCACATCGCGATGTGGGAATCTTTGAACAATAAAACAGAGAAAGAATTGCCTAATTGTGATTGGTCGCAAATCATTTCAATTATTAGCGAGACTACCTGTAATCTTGTTCGTTTCAGTTAAACTAATCCAAATACGAAATAAAAAATGCTCTGAGATTACGCTGCAAATTTTGTAGTCCCTTTTTACCCGAATTCAGTGGTCGGCTAAAATGTTCCATAAAATTACACATTACGAGAGCCGCTTTATATTTAGAGTCTCTCAGTTCAGCTCCATTTGCTTTACTTTGACAGTTCACGTAAATAACAGTCAAATTAATCCGGCATACAAGCGCGACGATTATCATACCCTGTAGCGCGGCGTCGTGAAATAATTTAATAGTTCGTAAAACAGGTGGAAAGGAATGACACTTAAATGGTAACTGTGTCACGTAATTATAACGCAGAAACCGCCATCGTACAGTGGCGCGGTCGAATTAATTATGAATTATCTTATCACGCGCGCAATGTCGCGTTATCAATTTCGCAGTCGCACGCATTGAACCATTTGGTACTTCCTAATTCTTTGCGTTACGTGAACGCATCCAAGTCGGCGCAGAGTAAATGGGCCGATTCGGTTTGATTATGTGTAACGCAAAGGAGGTCGTTTCCGCAAAAATGATCGATCAAGTTATGTAATCGCTAGCTTGTAGCAACGGACAGTTTGAAATGTCGGATTTTGCGGGAAATATTCCCATTGCCTTATTCTTTCAATATGTTCATTGTATGTGGGTTTATAATTATGTTTTCTGTACATAAATCAGATGGAATTGAATCTTTAAAGGTCGCCATTCCACTCCAAATGTTTCCAGTTATAAAAAAAATATTCGAATACATTTTACCCTACCATATAGTAATGGCGACCTACCGTATCACATTTGGACAAAAGTAGTATAACTTCGAAGTACTTTTCCCAGATTATATTGTATCCCCAATAGATCATAACGTTTTAAAAACGTTTGTAGGTTTTGAAAACGTTTTAGAAACGTTTTTAGGCTGTAGAAACGTTTTTTAAACGTTATGTTCTATTTCTCCTTTGAAGGTGCAGCAGTTTCGTCCAAATGGGATGCGTTGCAATTCCTATATGATATGGTAAAATTTACTGGAATTCTAATAATTTTTTATAGAACATTTTTTACAGTGTGTTGTAAAATACTTTAAAGAATTGTCCTGTTATTATCTATAAATATGCGGTTTCTGTCCGATAGATATCTAAATTTACATGTACTTTTGTATAGCAAACCAATGTCTATATGGAAACACATATAAATTCTATAAAATCCTACACGGAGAAAAAAGTATACTAAATTTTCGAATAAAGCATAGAAAAGAATACTATATGTAAATAATCAGAAAAATTCAAACACTGTATATGAAAAATTGGAATAAATATATGAATAACACTAGAAGAATATTATAGTTAATCATACATTTATTCCAATTTTTCATATACCGTATTTGAATTTTTCTGATGACTTACATATAGTCTTCTTTTTCTATACTTTATTCTAAAATTTAGTATACTTTTTTCTCCGTATTAGAAATTGTAGACCTATTTGTTTCTATTTTTTGATTCTTTCCACTTTTCTTATAAATATTTGATAGTTTCTAATAGTTTTTATAAGTACTTTTCACTGGTGTTTCGCGTCGGT
>JABFPB010002524.1:0-19874 GCA_022817645.1 Ceratoteleas bidentatus
GTACACGATATGAACAATGTTTCATCAAAATTTGATCGAATTCTGACGATTTTGATTTCACTATGCAAATACCTTAATATGTACGAAGTTCATAAGTATAGTATATTATTGCCGAGGGTGCCCAAGGCGTATACGGTGTTTTATGCACCTCGGACGCGGACGAAAATGGAAAGTTGTCATTATTACCCTGTTCTCCCTCTTTAGTTCCATTTTCGTCCGCTCCTCAGGTACATAAACAAACCCTGTTGAAAAATAACTATATATACAATTAGGTATATTTCTATTTGTATCTATGCGGTTTTTGTCCACGAGGTGCCCAGTTTTCTATACAATTTAGACACCAAAATGTTTTTCTATGTTTAAATACTTACACAATTTATTAGTTTCTATATGGATATCCAAAGTCAAATGATCTCTATTGGAATTACACATAGAATTCATTGAAACTAATAAATTGTATAAGTATTTAAACATAGAACAAACTTTTGGTGTCTAAATTCTATAGAAAACTGAATACTTCGTGGACAGAAACCGCATTAAACCTAATTGTCTATAATTATTTCTTAACAGGAAAATATTTTTAAAAATATAGTGTCGGTAAGCAATAGTTACGTACATCTGCAGCTTCACATTCCATTGGAAAATTTGTCAGCAATAAATCTGCGGGAAATTCTTCTAAATAAGTTTCACAGATTTTATCCAGTTGTTTTTTTCCAATATGATCAGGTCTCTTATTTCCTTCACCGTCCATCTTGCTTAAATCCAATATTTACATTCATTTAATTTATTAAACAATTACTGTTCATTTCGATGGCTCTTACGAAAAAAGGGCAACTTCAGAATATCGCAGAAGAAAGGCCAATTTCAAAATATCGTAGAAGACGGACCAACTTCATAATATCGTCGAAGAAAGGCCAATTTCGGGGTATCGGGAAATTGAGGTAAAAAGCCAATTACAATGTCGGTAAACAAGTGCTGATCTCAACACACATTACTGGTGCAACATATTCGGTTGATATTGAGGTCCGAATAATCCTTGCTATCTCCCACATATTCATACTAACTTAAACTAACAATAGTGGCAATGGTCAGTAAAAAATAATTAATACATTTTGTTCATATAACATAACATAACGAAACGTAACGTAACGTAATATAATATAATAACAGCACATACCCGTGAAATGTACGGAAATTTTCCGCAGATAATTGGGAGAAGTAGATTCTCCGGAGATTTCCGGAAATTTCCTAGGAGATTCTCCGTACAATTTCCGATTCGGGAGGGATTATAATAATATATTGTTGTTTAACAAAGAAAAATTAGCTTAATACTTCAATTCCAACCGATCAACGGATACGGATGATAACAACATTTAATATATAATCAAATTAAGAGTAACTAATTGTTGAAATAAAAAACCTAGGTTATCAGCATAAATTCTTAGAAAATGATATTCAAACGTTTACATTTCATCAGGCTTATCGCGACTTCTTTTTCACGATAAGCTGATTTGACAGATGCGATTTCAAATTCTTTTGAAACTGAAATCTGGCTTGTCGAAACTGTCAATTTGAACTATTCGAATAATACAAAAAAAAGAGTTTCAATATTCATGAATATTCGTGAGCGTTCACACCATCTAAATATTTGAATATTCATAGGCAAGAATTCATAGGCAAAATTATTCGAATCGTCTCCACGGAGAAAACGACAAACGACTGATTCGTTTGTCACAAACGACTGATTCATTTGTCACAAACGACTGATTCCTTTGCCCCAAAGGAATGAGTCTTTTAGAATAGGACAGACAATTGTGCAAAAGGAAGTTCAAATCGGCGGTTTGGCGCGAAAAGTGGTGTTTCGTTAATTGAGTAAAAATTAGTGATTGACTGTTGATTTTCTGACCAGAGCGAGATTCTGCGGAAGAATCCGCGTGTTTTGAACCAAGTGACGACTATTTTCGACAGCAAATGTTAAAAAATTGCGAGTTCTCGTTTTTCGGCGTTTACATTCGAGGTTACGTGTCACCAGTGATGCCACTGGCGTGGGACGTGGGACGTCTTAAGCATGCGCAGTATACCTATATTTGTTATATATACAGATATACTTTCAATGCTCAAGACAAAGACTCAGTGGCATCACTGCGTGTCACCTCAAAAACTAGAACTCACTATTCATGAACATTTGCTGTCGAAAATAATCGGCAGTTAGTTCAAACCATGCTTTTACGCAGAATCTCGCTCTGGTCAGCAAATCAATATTTGATCACTATTTTTTCTCAATTAACGAAACATCATTTTTCGCGCCAAACGGCCGATTTGAACTTCTTCCTCGCGTTCGACATCACCTTAATGATTTCTCTTGATTTCTTTATTATGATATTAAAATTAAATTTCAAAATTGTTAATCTTTGGATTCCCCAAAATCTATGGAGAATTTTGCATTTTTGTAGCCAGGTTCAAAAAGAAAAAATGGAAATACTCATCCAATGGTAAAGACCAATGGTCAAGTCGAGTGGTAAAGACCAATGGTCAACTCCAATGGTCAAGTTCATTGGTCAAGTCCATTGGTGAAGTCCAATGGTTAAGTCCAATAATGAAGTCCAGTGGTAAAGACCAATGGTAACATCCACTGATCAAGTCTATTGGTCAAGTCAAATGGTAAAGACCAATGGTAAAGACCAATGGTAAGGACCAGTCGCAAGGATGAATGGTAACGACCAATGGTAAAGACCTATGGTAAAGACCAATGGCCCTGTCCAATGAACAAGTTCATTGGTCAAGTTCATTGGTCAAGTCCAGTGGTCAAGTCCAAGAAGTCCAGTGGTAAAGACCAATGGTAAAGACCAATGGTAAAATCCAACGATCAAATCTAATGGTCAAGTCCAATGGTAAAGACCATGGTTAGGACTAATGGTAAAGAACAATGTTCCAGTCCAATGGTCAAGTTAATTGGTCAAGTTCATTGGAATAGACCTATGGTCAAGTCCAATTGTCAAGTCCCATGGTCAAGTACATTGGACAAGTCCAATGGTGAAGTCCAATAGTCCAGTCGATTGGTAAAAACTAATGGTCCAGTTCAGTGGGAAAATCCTATGATCGTGTCTATTGGTCTAGTCCAATGGTCAAGTCCAATGGTAATAACCAACGGTAAAGACCAATGGTAAAGACCAGTGGTAAAGACCAATGGCCCTATCCAATAGTCAAGTTCATTGGTCAAGTCCAATGGTAAAGGTCAGTGGTAAAGACCAATGGTCTAGTTCAATGGTCAAGTCCATTGGTCAAATGGTAAAATCCAATGATCAAGTCTAATGGTCATGTCCAATGATAAAGACCAATGGTTAGTACCATTGGTAAAGACCTATGATCCTGTCCAGTGGTCACGTTCATTGGCCAAGTTCATTGGTATAGACCAATGGTAAAGTCCAATTATGAAGTCCAATGGTGAAGTCCAATAGTCAAGTCCTTTGGTAAAGACATTGGTAAAGTAAATTGTCCAGTTCAATAGTAAAATCCCATTGTCATGCCTAATGGTCTAGCCGAATAGTCAAGTCCAATGGTAAAGACCAATGGTAATGACCAATGGTAAATATCAATGGTAAAGAGCAACGGTAAGGACCAATAGTAAGGATGAATGGTAAAGACCAGTGGTAAAGATCAATGGCCCTATTCAATGGTCAAGTTCATTGGCCAAGTCCAATGGTAAAGACCAGTGATAAAGACCAATGGTCAAGTTCATAGGTCAAGTCTAGTGGTCAAGTCAATATATTGGAATATATTGGAGATATATTGTAGCAATATATTTCCAATATATTGAATTTTCCTATATGGCCAATATATTGGAAATATATTGGAAATATATATTTATTTTTACTAGGGACATGGAATATTCATGAATCTTCGAATACTCCGACAAGCCTAGTATATAATTAATTTTCCTTTATCAATAGTGAAAAATTATTATATAAAAAATGAACAAAATTCATTAATTATTTCTTACTAACAATTGGGAATACTATTAGTTCAAGTTCTTATGAATATATCACCAGTAATGTTTGGTGAAATCGGTGCTTGATTATCAACATTGAAATTGGCCTTTTTTCACCGATACCCCGAAATTGGCCTTTCTTCACGAAGATTTTGAAAGTGGACTCTCTACACCGACATTTTGTAGTTCGCCTTTCTTTTACGATATCACTGTTAAAAATCATGATTTACAAAAAATCAAATGAATCAGATTTATTTGATTTTTTTGGTTTTTTGTTTTTCGCGAAAATGATTAGTTTATTTATCTTGAGAAATGAAAATTGTTGATTGAAGTATTTCATTTGTTAAATAAAAAAGATCACAGATAATTAATTAATTAATTAATTTAATAAAGATGAATTCATGAAAATTTGTTACATATTCCATTATATTTAAATAATATCATTTTACTTAATGGAGAAAAATATTTTATTTTCCTGTGATTTTAGTATTGATGTTAATAATGAAGAGATTAAGAAAATATACACTTGAACCTCTGTCCTTTAAGTCATTGTACCTCTGCCCTTTAAGAGGATGTGATATGTCTATAATCTCGGAATTAGGGTCTTTTCAGTTTGCGTAATTGTAAAAACAAAATGAACAATTAAAATGAGAACTGTTTGATTCTTGAATTTTGGGAGAATTAAATCTCACAAGCCGAATTTCAACTCAATCTACTTGTTTTGCTAAAATTTGCAAGGCGTTTTTTTCACCTCGAAAACGGCATGTAAGTTTTCTCCTCAAATATACTTCCCCAGTAGAGCATAACGTTTTAAAAATGTTTTTAAGCTTTGAAAACGTTTTAGAAACGTTTTTAGGCTGTAGAAACGTTTTAGACACGTTTTTAGGCTGTAGAAACGTTTTTAAAACGTTATGTTCTATTGGGGTTATTATATGTCACATTTTGGAAATCATTGTGTACAAATGTGAGAAAATTAAACTGTTTCCATAAAACTCTTCATTTCTACTTTATTACGTTTTAATTTGATAAAAACTGTAATCTCGGTAACTTTCCGTATGACATCGTCTTAAGGCCAAGTCGGAAAGTTGCAACGAAGTTACGGACTTTCCTTATAAAAAAACATTTTGTTGCTATTTTATAAATTGCTGACTGGAGGGAGATTCTGCGTTTATGGGAAAATAGCCATAAAGTAATATTTTGTAACAAAGCGTTTGAAAAATAGTGAGTTCTACGTTTTTTTCCATCTCGAAAACTAGTGGCGTAATTGAATTGAACAATCAGAATTCCGATTGTTTGTTTTGTCTCTCTCTGACAAATTAAGTTTAAATGCAGAAAACAAGGACAAAACAAACAATCAGAATTCTGATTGTTTAACCGAATACGCCATAGAAATCACTGTTTGTTTGCAATTCAATACGGGTTAAGTTTCTGTTTATAAAAAAGGATGTAAAAAAAGTTTACAAATCTAGCTCTGGTCTTGAAATGTTTATTCGGTTAGTTATTTGGCTATATATGGAGAAATCTGTAATCTCGGTAATCACGCTTTCGGCACAACGTTAAGTCTAGCAACGAATGGAATCATTAGACACAGTTTCACAGTCCCACATGCAGTTAAAAAACAAGTGTTCTAGTGTATACTTTATTTCGACTGTTTCTATTTGTAGAATTTTTATTTGAACTAATACATAATAAGTAGTATTTTAAATGAAAAATCCCCAAAAAATAAAAAAAAAATATATCGTTAAAATAAATCATTTTGATTTAAATCATTGATTTAAAAAAAAATCACTTGATTTAAATCACGATTTAAATCAATGATTAAAATCAAACGACTTAAGGTGATTCGTCAAGGTGGGTACATGAACAAAATGCCTCAAGTTACTGAGCCAAAATTTGACCTTTTTCAATAACAAAAACTATATCGGTCAAATTAGATATACCCAAAGAATCGGTGGGTAAGTTTTTTGTTATTAAAAAAGGTCAAATTTTGGCTCAGTAACTTGAGGCGTTTTGTAAATAGACCCACCTTGACGAATCACCTTAAATCATGCCAGCCTTATAAATAATTGTATTAAAAATTGAAAAATGTGTGTTTTATTAGACTTTTATCCAATGTTCTCTGAAAAGTAGCAAATCTAAAACTGGTTAATGCAATTATAAATCAATCATTGAGTTGATGGATTAGAAGAAAAAGTCAACTGTTCAGATTGGCTGTGAAAATTCTACTTGTCAAAAGTTTGTATACATTTTTTCCATTTAAATTTTCGAAGATTAGACATCTTTATTGCCAATCTGAACAGTATATTTTTCTTTTGAACCATGAATATTAGAAATTTTACACTGTAAAATCGCATAGTTAATTAAGATTTTGTATTTTCTTTTAATGCCAGTTTTGAACATATAAATTCTTATTTCATCAACTTGTTATTGGTCTTTAATGGGAGTTACAATTATCGAATTAAAGAAAAGTTCAATTGTTTCAAAATTATGATAATTTTGTGTCCACATTAATATATATTTACAAAATATGGTAATGTCTAATAGTTACAAAATATTTTGTTGTTGTTGTTGTAGTTGTCCTTATTGGCTATGGGGACAGACCATACAAAATATTTTTGTCTACAAGTTAGATGAAATTGTCTACAAGTTAGATGAAATTTAAATTTAAATTTGAATATTTTTCTACTTAATATAATGTATTGCATATTATTATTTTAAATTATAATAAAAAACAGTACACATGTTCAATAACACAAATGTAGTAAAAAACAGTACACATGTTCAATAACACAAATATAGTATACGATCTATGGAGAAATTATCATATTAGGTATGCTTTTATTTCATAAAATTATAATTCAGCTCCAATAATTGACAAAAATTGTTTGATTTAAATCATAATCTTTTTATGCGATATTCTTAAATTGACATGTCTACTATGATATTCTGAGGTTGGCTTTTGTCTACAAATTGGCCTTTCTTCAGCGAGATTCTATAGCTGGACTTCCTGCTACGATATTCTGATGGCCTTTCTTCGTAAGAGCCATCGATTTGATCCCAGTGAACCAAACGTGGGATTGCCTCAAAAATGGTCAAAAATATGGCAAGAAACAACTAATAATTGAACCAATAAACTCATTAGGGCAAATTCGAGCCAATCTGGGACTGCATGGTTCATTGTGATAAAATAAAAAAATAGTTATGTAGTTACTTACTTTCACCAAATAAGTTTCAATTTTCATTTATTGTCACCATTCGCAGAAAGATTGCAACAAACAAGTATTGACCCAAGATTCAACTTTTCATAACAAACGTAAATAATGAACAAAATGGCGGTATGATTGCCACGTCACATAAGGACATGTATTATGAAGTCGGTAATAGCGTTTTCGGATGGGCAGTTCTGCTTGGTTCTAAGGTTCTAGAACCGAATCGAACTCGAGTTGTCATTGGTCAATTTAACTATAGATGTCAAATTGAAGGTTAGTTCGCTTTGGTTCTGGAGTCTCAGAACCTAACAGAACCAGCCAACCGAAAACGCTGTAGGTTTCAACGAATGATTTGATTTAGCATTACAACTACCAATCATAACATTCTCTTCCGTGATTGGCTGACAAACACAAATGCTTCACGCACGACGCCGGAACACCAAATCAGAATATAAATTGAAATGTGTAACAATTTCTCATCTACTTTCAAATGTTTAATTATACACTTACCATGTTCACTTGAACGATCCGATTATCGGGTTGATCGTTCTGTCTTTTTCGCTCTTGCAAATCACGCCATTTAAAACAGAGTCAGAAAAACCAACCCAATAATCGGATCGGCCCAAGTGAACATGGTAAATATCTCAGCAAACGAAAAACAATAGATTGTAATACCCAAATGGTAGGCACTGGAAAGTATTGAGTTTCGATAACAGAAATAAATTGAAAATGTTCAATATCAGTGTTCGTAAGTAAAGTCGAGGATACTTAGCTCCATAAGAGCATATCGTTTTAAAAATGTTTTTAGAACGTTTCACTGGAAGTGTTAAAAACTTTGTGAAACGTTCAAAAGGTTTTAAAAATGTTTTTAGAACGTCAAAATGTTCGCTTTTTAATGTCAAAAGACGTTTTTAAAACGTTTCATGGAACGTTTTTAAAACGTTTTAAGCCGTTCTAAAAACGTTTTATAAACCGTTTATGTCAAACGTGTTATAAACGTTTTTAAAACGTTTCACCAAGTATCAAAAAATTAATTGAAAAATAAAAAAAAATATTCGAGGCGTTTAAAAAACTTTCACGAAACCTTCCAACACGAAGATTCGAACCCATGACTCCGCGGTAACAGCTTAAGATGCTAACCACTGAGCCATTGACGATCACGTTATTCCTACATCAACGAACCGCGTAGATAAGGTACAGCTATATTTAAAATACTTGACAACGTTTTATACAAAAACGTTTTAGAAACGTTTTGGTAAGATTTCAATATTAGAAGTATTGTTAAAATAGCCATAGCTTATCTGCGCTGTTCATTGATATAGGAATAACGTGAGCGTCAGTGGCTTAGTGGTTAGCATCTTAAGCTGTTTCCGCGGAATCGTAGGTTCGAATCTTCGTGTTGGACGGTTTCGTAAAAGTTTTTTAAACGTTTTGAATATTTTTTATTTATCAAATAATTTTTTGGTAATTGGGGAAACGTTTAAAAAAAAGTTTATAAAACGTTTGACATAAGCAGTTTATAAAACAAAAATATTTTTAGAATGGATTAAAACGTTTTAAAAGCGTTTTTTGACCTTAAAAAGCGAACATTTTGACGTTTTAAAAACGTTTTGAATGTTTCACAAACGTTTTTAAAACTTCCAGTGAAACGTTCTAAAAATGTTTTTAAAACATAATGTTCTTATGGGGAGCGAACGACATTTTTCTATAAAAAAGAATTATATTGACAATTTATTTATTAACATAGTTGTTTTTATTGTTTATCTCCCTTTCCGACAAAAATTATCGGTGCTATAGCAGTGCGAAGGACGCGAGCAATGTAAACATAACGAGGTAAACAAAGACGCAACTACGGCATTGGCAGCGCAATTGCGAACGCCACGGGGGAGGGTGCGAATAGTTACTTCTAATACTTCTTTACACTTTCAACTGTTTCTTTTGCGAATGTCAACAATCGATTTGTGTTGTGTTGAGATTGTGTTGAGATCACTCAAATAAACACGTTTCTGATTGTATTCGAAATGTCTCGTGATAAAGAAAAATACTGTGGCATTCGTGTGTACGGAACGAACGACAGAGTAGTGAAAAAAATGTCCGAAATTTTTATTATGGGAAAAAACAATATACTCGTACCAGTTACAGTGGAGGACATAATAAACGCAGGTTTTGGCCAAACAACCACTCTTCGCATTGCTGGAAATGTGAAAGAAAACGAATCGCAGTCTTATCAAGCTGTGTATGTGTATATTATCAAAGGTAAATATTCAAGGTTTCATATTTGCAAGTACCTTCAAATACTGATATTAAACTTATTAACACTTTAATTACTAAATATATTTTTGTATGTATATATGTCTTCAACATTTATTGTCAAAGTGATGCATTCTTCTACAATAATAACAATGCCTTATTGAAAAATATCTACACGTTGCAAATTATGAAATGTGTTCAACAAACAATAAATACATAAAATAAATAATGAAGTGGTTATTGTATTAAAAAGTCCTGATTGTTAAACAGAAAAAAAAATTATTGAACGGTTCAATTTTGTTCATAAATGAAATAAATATACCCTGATAACCAAGGATTATATAAACGATTTAAATAAAGTTTACATCGATGTACTTCCCTGCATAATTAATGAAAATTATATATACATTGATTATTTAGAATTGATTTATATGATATTTACATACAGTTTCAATCTGTACAATGTAAATCTGAATTTTTGTATTACTGAAAGTGCGATTTTATTACAGAGCCACTTGCAGATATATGTACATTTTATGTAATAAACAATTTATGCAAATAATTTACATAAATTATGCAGGACAATGAGGAAGAACACTGATGTAAATTTGATGTAAAATCATTTACATAAATACTGTAACATCATTGACATAAAATGGATATAATGCTGGCTGTCAGGAAACGTAGAATGAGTTATCATAAAGTTTTTTTCTTTTATTAAATATGTATTATTGTTTTAGATACTGAAGAGGAAGTGAATGATTACCTTGATACTCAGATAAGAAGGTTAACAGCTCCTAAAAAACAAGATGATACGCCTCTAATTCGTTATGAAAGTAAATCTTTGAAAAAAACAGTTTCATTTGATGAAGAAAAAAAATCTGCATCGCAATGCAAGGTACATGACAAAATTTGATTGATATAAAATAGTGTTTTTCCGTGCAAGAAAATATATAATAATTTTAATTATATTAAATAATATAAAATTGCAAGACTAGTTGACATTAAACTGTTTGTTTTGAAAAGTTGGTTTTTATTAAATATAAAAAATTAATTAATAAAAATGGAAGAATCAATTATAACCATAAAAATCCCCTTTCATTTTCAGAATGCTAAAAAAGAATTAAAAGAAGCATCATCGAAGAATGCAGACGCATATTTTTTTGGATTACTGCAAAGATCTGACGAAACTAAAGAAAATGTGCCATCAGTTAGTTATTTATTATTAATATTTATTCTAAAATGTTTTTAATTGTTGTGAAGATTGCAACTGAATCTGATATTTCTTTACTATTATTTTATATTTATTCATATTTATTTCAGAAGATTAATACAACGACAAATACGATCGACACCACAAAATGCATTGTTTCTTCGATACAGAGTCCATTAAAACCTGCGAACAATGTGTCAAATATTACATCAGCATCCGAGGTTTTAGCCGCCACTTCAGCAGTAGTCTCATCAACAGCTGCAACTGAAAATGTACAATTCCGTTAATAATTTTTTAAAAATAATTACACTTGAAATAATCAACTCATGTATTGACAATTGTAATATATAAAAAGTACTGAGCTGTCATAATGTGCAAATTTTAGAATACACTGTTAGAAATACGCGGTGTTATGGTGTAACTTTGGACCTCTTGAGATTCCGCGCGATGTAGATTTCAGTGTTTACAACACCGTCCGGTGTTAATCTACACCGCGCGGAGTCTCAGGAGGTCCAAAGTTACACCGTAACTCTGCATATTTCTAACAGTGTATGGAAAATCATTAGAATCATTTCTAAAAACAATTTTCTTAGTATGTAGTATTAATATAATCTGTGTATTTCAAAGTGACGGAATAGTTACAAAAAATTATGAAACTAATGTTTAGTTAATAATTAGGTAGAATTATTTGGGGTGCAATTTATAACCACACATTTTTAACGATGTCCTGTTTTGTAGGTCTCTTCTGAAGTTGAACTCAGTTTTACGTGCCCGAAAAATGTCGTTCCGTTGCGAAGAACACCAATAGGCGATAAAACCTTTCCCAAAACCTATGACATTGGTCCATCACCTCAAATCCCAAAGACCACACTTACTTCTTTAAATACAGAAATTCAAATTCCTGGTAATTGGTTTGAAACGCCAAAATCTTCAAGGAACAAGGATGAAGTACGTCACCTTTCCCTCTAATTTTTTAAAGTTCACTTTCAATTACGTTGAAATATAAAAAATTATGAAATAAATATTTTTATTATTTTGTGACAGTAGAATAACGGATTTAAATTTATGTTAATTTATATTAATTGTCATTTTTATATGATATTGGTAAAATATGGTAGAAAAATTTTAATAATGCGAGATTTCTTAAACATTTTTACGAGAGTTCAGAAACAATAATAATCATAACTTTCTACTGTTATATTTTTATTGTTATAATTTTTAATAGACTCCCACGCCTCATGGTTTTTATGTCACTGATTACTCGGATTCAATCTCAGAAGTAGATAGTGGGCCACCGAACAAGGTACAAATTATTAATACAGCGCACATAAAAATATTTTTAATTTAGTTAATTTAAAAAATGTTGAAAATTTGAAAAATTTCCCAAATTTTCAAAATATTAAAATTTTCAAAGTTTTTCAAATTTTCAGATTTTTTTTAAATTGTGAAAAATTTTGACAACTTTGAAAATGTTTGGAAGTTGTGACATTTTTTGAAAATTTTGTAAATTTGAAATGTTTTTAAAACGTTAGACAATTTTTAGGATTTTGAAAATGTAATACATTTTGTAAATCTTGAAAATAAAGTAAATTTTTTTAACTGAGTAAGTTTTTTAATTACAATTTTATTAATTTAAAATTTTTTAATTTAGTAACTGTAAAAGCAAGTAAATTTATTTAATTTAGTAAATATTTTTAATTTAGTTAATTGTTTAATTTAAAAAAATTTTTTTAATTTTCCAACTTTTCAAAATATTAAAATTTCGAAGGCTCTGATATAAACAACTTCGAAGGCTCTGAATGTGTTAGCGCTAACCAGCTGACTGGCGACCATTCGTCTAATTTCTTAATATGGTTCACGATCTGCATAGCAGCCACGGTTACTTTGTAACAGTTACAACCTATACTGTTCTCCTTACGATGTAGCCTTTTCAGTGCAACGAAGCCATTTTTAAATACGTCAGATCCGAATAATGTTTTGTTTACTTTTTAGTTTCAACAACAAAATTACAGAAATAAAATATATAGTTATAGTTTCTTACATTGAATTAATTAATGGATTGATTACAGAAACGACATGTCAGTACATACAGTGAAGAAATAAAGCATTTGAAGGAAATTATTAAAGAAAAAGATCATTTATTAGCAAAATCAAACGACGAGTTACAAGCAGAAAAGTTGCAGATTGAAAAGTTAAAAACAAACCTTCGAATACAGGGTGACAAACCTGTTAGTACTACCCTTTTCAAACAAGGGATCAACGCGGTATTATCGAGATTTGACAGATTGGAGACAAAAATAGAAAATTTTGGAAAACAAGTGGAAGGAAATAAAGAACAAGTCGCAAGGACAAATTCTCGTTCTACGTCTGCAGGCTACGTAAGTTAAAAATACTGAGTCAGTGCAACGAACCCAGCAAACGAAAACCATTAGAAACCATTTCAAATACGCGATTCAGACCATCAGAAATTTTCTAATGGTTTCTAATGGTTTACGATCATAAGAATAAAATTTCTAATGGCTTCTCCAGATTAACCTAACTTTTTAACTTCAATGTTCGAAGATGAATTGGTCAAAACCAGTTGAATATTTGAAGTAACTGATGCGTTAAAGTATGAATCGGTTATAAACAATAGATTTGAAAAACAAAAAGACGAATTTGAGGTTAATTGGTACTAACCGATAAAAAATACTAACATCCAATTGTAAAATGTTCTAAAACCTCATTCATTTTTCGGTAAACTTAATGGTCTCTAATGGTTTTCGTTTGCTGGGAAGCTAAAATTACTATTTCAATTTTGTTATGACGGATTATTAATGGCAATATGAAGTAATTAAAAATGTTTACAGATTCTTTATAATGACACGGTCAAACTGAGAACAATCCCTTATTTGAGAGCTTTAAAAGCCAAAACAATGAGACTGAATTGTATTGTGACTGCGTACTGGACCGAGGAAGAACAGATTAAGTTATCATTTACCAAAGCAGAAAACACAGTACTCATAAGTGATGAGGACGTTAAAAACATTTTATGTAAGTATTGACCCTCTATCCGGGATGCCACCCGAAACTGTCTTGTTGCGAGAGAAGCGGTGTTTGGCCAATGTATGTATTAGCGTTTTTCATTGGGATGTTCCAAGCTGGAACAGCGCTACTCCGCGGCGGAGCAGCAATACACTTAGGCTTGCTCCGCCACCGAGTAGCACGTTTCACCGCGGAGCAGCGCTGCTCCAGGGCTTGGAGCAGACAAACGAAAAACGCTATATAAAAATTGCGCGCGTCGCATGAATTCGGCAGTTTATTCAACGATTCGGTATAACTTAAACCTCACATATGAATGGTGCGAAATCCAAGCGAAGAGAGGGAATATAAGATCTCGGACAGAGAGTTAAATTATTCTTTCATATTTGATCGCATATCATTTTTTTAATAAAAAATTATATAAACTATTGTAAATATGCAAGAGTCATATAATAATTTACACGATTCATAAATATTGAGTTTGTATATGGTTTAGTTAGTTATATGTTACACAATATTGAACAACAATCCCTAATGAAAAAATCTATTAGAAACCGATAGATCCACATAGAAAATAAACATAATACACATACAAATTATTTCCATATGCATGAACAAATGAATACCAGTTAATTAAATATATATTGCAGATGGGTCATAATTTTGTCTATTATAATCTATGAAAATTTTGAAAGATTTTGGACATGAACCGCATACATCCAAATAGACGAATTGGTTTCTAATAGATTTTTTCAACAGGGATTGTATGAATAGAATAAATAAATTGTGTTAAAAATAAAGCAAAACACACTATTGAATAGAAAATACATATGATTATTAATTATATTTCAGTCGTTTGTGAGGACCTGCAACAAAAAAGACAACTGAATGCACAAAATATGAAAGAAAAGATACGGGAGTGGATTTCAGCAGTGCTGAAGCGCAAGAGATTCCAACAAAAAAATAAAAAGAAAGGAGCAGAGAGTTTAGGGAGTTTGGAGAATTTGGAGGATGACAGTAGAAATGATGAGGAGTCGGAGGCTGATATGGAAGATGAGAATGAAGAAAACGACCTCCAAGAAGATTATTAAGATATATTTCAAATTTATTTAGTTTTAAATTATATGATTTAGATTACTTGGAAATTATATTTAATATAATTTAATTTGTATGAAAAATATAAAATATATTGCAATACATTTAAAAAAGTGTTATTTCTTTCCATTTTCAAATTAAAAAAAAATATATTCATAATTTTTGTATGTGAAAGTTTACATATGAAATTTAATTAATCCCAGTGATATGTAAATGTGAATTTGTGTTTATTTATTTGTGTTTTTCAGAGCTTCTCGCTAAGACCAGTAACCCTATCAAAATATTTTTTTCACAGGCGTATTCCCTGAAGTCTGGTAATGGTTATAGACAATGTAAAGTGTTTATATAAATATTAAAAATAATTTGTGTATTTTAAATGTAATGAAGGACATCCGTTTTTTACCGCCTTTTGATCATTTTTAAACGTTCCCGTTTTTGCACAGTTATCGTAAATTTTTCGCACCGCTTAGCAGTTGTCTGTCTTCACCTGCCAAGTCTTATGACACTTTCTCACTGTTGTCTGACCGTTTTCGCATCGTTGTCTGGTCGTTCTCGCATCGTTTTCATACCATTGGCTTGTATCCTATTCTAGTCCGAGTCTGGGTCCCCTATCTGGAAGCTTTTTAAGGTAGTTCCGTCGTGAAGTTGAAATCATCAGATATTGATCAAATTATCAACAACTATTGTTCACGTTGGTCGCTTTAAATTGCCCAAATTTTTATCAACATTCACAACATGAAACCCAAGATATGCGATGATATATACAGATAAACTAGCTGTGTGTTTTCATCAAATTTTGATATTGAATATCTCGGGTTTTAGGTAGTAAAAGATATGAAAATTTGTACACTTGATGCGACCAACGTGAACAATGTTTCACACTTCCAAGGGTCAGTCCCTGGCGACGATTTAGCACCAGGGCACTTCTCAGGGTCAGCCCTGGCGACGATGTCGCACCCGTGCACTTCCCAGGGTCTGTTGACTGTAGTTCGAAATAATTTTGAGTTGAGTGTAGTTCATAATAATTTTTTTCTATTACGAACCAAAATTATAGTACGAAGCCCTGCTTAAAAAATCTTATGTAAGATTTTATATACAATTTTATGTCTCAATTTGGCTTCTAAGAAATTATGTAAAATCTCATGTTAAATCTCATGTAAAATCTTACAGGGAATTTTATGTCTTGACCATTTTTGTTTAGAAATTGTATAACATATTATGTAAAATATTATACAAGATTTTATATAATTTCTTAGACGCCAAATTGCGACATAAAATTTTATGTATTTTTTTATATAAAAATGTATATATAAATTTTTTTTCAGTAGGGGGTGCTGAAAATTGTTACAACATGTTACGAAGCGATGAAGGGGACAAAGTTTTGGCCATTTCTGCGAACGTATTTTATGGACGACCCCTAAGAGAGGATAGATGCCAATCTGGATAATTGATAAGAACATATTTTTAGCAACACAAAGCAGATATACTGCGAGCAGGACATTATATGATTGGATTAAACTATTTCGTACGTTATGTGTTGTTCTGCGTTCATTGGTTCATTTACATTTACATTAAGCCACGGGTAACGATAAAATATCATTCCTTGACATTTTGATAATTTTGTTTGTCAGGAGAGTTTGTAAGAAGCTCGCAATAAGCGTACGAAGCATATATGCTATTTAGCCAATAAAACATTATTAATTATAGTTGCGAATTGTGTTCTCAAACATGCAAAACTACCATAACACTTTGAGCAAGGAAGACTTCAAACGCTGGAATAAATCGGCTGACTACTTTTTTAGTGTGCTACGGATAGGCATCAGTAGGCAACCTTGGCGTTTATAACAAATGCAATAATTGATTGTTGAACTTGAAATAGTGTATTTAACTAATTGATCTATTCTAGTACCCATTGCAATTGAAGAATCATTATTCGTGACTAAATTGTATATAGTTTTTACAACCCCGGGGCTTCCACTTGACGCAGTGGTGGCAACGATCATAGTTAACACAGGTTCCAGTGTATACTTATTTGTGCAGCACCTTTATCCATATGTGATAGAAATGGTTTATGGAATTGTTGTGTTGCACATCTATACGAGGTTATGCCTTGTCAGGTAATTTCATAAAACTAGTTATTAACTTATCTTAATCTTCCGTGACGTGTCGTGCACTGAGTGAACGAGCGACGATTTTTATTGAAAAAAAGATGTTTTATATAAAACAATTTTATAATGAATTTGTATTTATCAGCCCAAGTAAAAATGTGACCAGTTGTGTATAGTTTTGACAAAAACTGTATTGGAAAAGCTATGACTAATTTTTCTTTGTGAAAATTGTTACTTTTGCTTCTGAATAGTTGCAAAATCATAGTAGCAAATTTCTTATGCATAGCAACACCACCGCGAGATTTTTTTAACTAAGTTCCTACGCAATTGCCACAGCACGACAATTACAAGACAATCGGTGTTTTTTATTTTAATTTCGTATGCAAAAAATAAGTCCGTCATTAGAGAGAAAGAAAATGAGTGAATCATTCCCAATTCAAGAGTACGTCATTATAAGATAACGAAACCGCTAATTCAAAACCGATGCAGAGTTGGCACCAATGAGCAGCAGTATTCGAAGTTAATATCAGTTAACCAATACTGTTTCAGTCTTTATTTTATTTATTTATTTATTTTATTTTAACTAGTGAATCAGCCAAACGGGGAAAACCCCGTTTGGCTGATTGCCATACAAATATAGATTTTACATACAAAAAAAATATAGACACATAATAAATTATAATAATGAACACGATAATATAAAAGACTTAACGTAATATAATATACTAAATGAAATAACGAAGACTGACTAGACAGGAGCAGTTGTTTGGAGATCAAATAGATGCCTCCATATTTTTATTTATGATTTTTAAAACCATAAACTGGTTTTAAAAATCATCAGGGTTGTTGACATTTTAATCTCATTTGGCAGACCATTCCAAAAACTAGTGGCACAAACAACAAAATGGCCTGCGATCACATCGAGTGACGACAGTTGAGCGAACTAAAAATCTCGCATTCAAATACCCTGGCGATCCCTGTGAGTGCACTTTGAATGTCAAACACCCCATGAAAAACTGTCTCCGATATTTAATTCGGAGTCAACCAAGACGATGATAATACGGAGAGATGGGGACGTCACGTCTCAAACCGAAAATAAACCTAATACATGCGTTAAAGGCAACTTTCGTCTCCAGCGATGCGGAAAGATTTGCCATAGTCAGGCAGCAATAATAAAAAATTGGCAACACCAGTGACTGAACGAGCTGTTTTCTAAGTTCAAAGGTGAGAACTGACCTGCTGTGACGCAACTGCCTGAGACAGTGCCACACCCGACCAACGATCTGCACTACCTGCTGAGACCATGACAGCGTCGGATCAATGATAATCCCCAAATTTTTCACACTATCAACATAAGGAATGGTATTATTCGCAATCTGGACCACAGGAAGTCTGCTTTGTCGCAAAGACCCAAGCTGACGCTGGTTGCCCAAAATTAAAATTTTCTGGACAGAGACCACATGTGAATGGCCAGAACATCAGCGTTAACTTTATGCATCAATTCTACGATTTCTGATGCAGGACCGTGAAGGTACATTTGTAGGTCGTCAGCGTAAAGGTGGTATTTACAATATTTTATGACATTTGATATACCATTGATGAATATCGCAAACAACAGTGGGCCAAGTACTGACCCCTGGCACACCTACGTTAACTTGTTTCCAAACTGAGATAGAATCGTTATAACCCCTCACAGCCTGCCATCTCTCAATCAGGTAAGATCTAAACCATAGGACCACTTCACGAGAACAGCCAAGTTCTCCAAGCTTATGACACAAAAGTTCGTGGTCGACAAGATCAAAGGCCTTGGAAAAATCGAACATTACAAGAACTGTGATTTGTCGATTGTCCGTAGCCGACCTAACATCATCAAGAAGATGGATGAGAATAGTTTGGGTTGAATGACACTTTCTAAAACCAGATTGAAACGAATCAAGCACATCCATTTGTGTCAAAAAGTCAATCAGTTGTTCATGAACTATTCTCTCCAAGAGCTTTGAAAATGCACAGAGGATGGAAATAGGTCGATAGTCTTTAGGTGATTTTGGTTTAGCAACTTTGGTCAACGGGAGTATGAGCGCTTTCTTCCACAAAGATGGGAAGTGGATGTCGACAAAGAGAGATTCAGGAGAGACTTTAGGGTAATAGTATGACGGAATGTTATCGGCGCCAAGTGAATTTGTGGAAACTAGCTCTAGGTGGATTGAAATGTTCAAGATCAGGCTGAACAGGAGGATGGGATGTAGTGAGGTTTAGGGTGAGTTGTTGGACTGAATCAATAAAATAACACGGGCACACAAAAAAAATTTCAGACTCAGAGACCAGACGCATGTTTTTCTATGGAATTGGGTGCGTAGAATCCGAATCCGAAGCCAGAATTGCTCCACCACATCCCAGTTTTTTTTAAATCGAGAAAAACCACCTTTTATCCGTTTTCAGGGGGATTTGATCAGGCACACACAAGAAAAAGCCATACTCGCTGTCTTGACATATGTTTTCATATATAATTGGATGCGCTGAACCCAAATCCGAAGCCAGAATTGCGCCACTACACTCCAGTTTTTTTTAAATCGCCAAAAACCACCTTTTTCCACGTTTTAAGGGGGAATTAGCATTAATTTTACAGGCACACACACAAGAAAAATCCATACCCACTGTCTTGGCATATATTTTCCTATATAATTGGGTGCGCTGAATCCAAATCCGAAGCCAGAATTGCGCCACGACCCTCGTATTTTTTTAAATCGCAAAAAACCACCATTTTTTCAGTTTTAAAGGGAAATTAGCATTAATTGTACAGGCAAACCTGCAAAAAAAGTCACATCCACTATCTTGACACATGTTACCCCATGGAATTGGGTGCGTAGAATCCGAATCTGAAGCCACAATTGCTCCACCACATCCAAATTTTTTTTAAATCGCAAAAAACCACCTTTTTCCCGTTTTGAGGGGGTATTGAACAGGCACACACTAGAAAAAGCCATACCCAC